>CABFVX010004283.1:0-49933 GCA_902151425.1 Timema shepardi | reverse complement strand
GGGGGGGGGGGGGGGCGGGCCGTAACTTAGAAATTTCTACATACCAAGTTTCAGCCCAATCGGTAACATGAGTTCAGCTCTGGGTAGAGATACAGGCAGACGGACAGACAGACAGACGGATGGAGAAATTTCAATTATTTAAAAGATTTCAATACTTCTCCTTCCCAGTTATATATATATAATAGGAATTGAAACGTGTGTATTGGCCTAGTAAAATATTAAAACTTAAGGAATAATTATAAAATTAGGTTGTATTATATAGCCATCAATAAGAACACAAATTTTAAAATTCAATATTAAAGGGCTTGCGGAAATAATGTGCTACGCCTCAGAGTGAAATTTAAACACACTTAGGTGGCCGCATAGACTAAGGTGCTACTCTCGCAGTATGCTAGACTGACGATGACAAAAGATCGAAGTTCGAATATCGGTCGGGTTTATTTGAGGGTGGTTTTACCAACATGGCTATCCACTTTCCCGTCACACAAATGTGAGTACACTTTATCTAATTATAACCTTCATCATGCTAAAAACCCACTAACGTAATTAGTACGGTAGGTACATAGATGTACAACCCGAACTGATAGTAAGACGCGGTGCTAAAAAAAACAGTAAATGTTAAGATTATTTGTGGTCTTCCTATACTTCCTATACTAAAATATCTTAAAGGAAAAACATTTTTAACATATTTTTACTCTTTCTTGAAATTTCATTGTGCGTTTCAAATTCTCTCTTGAAAAATGCAAATGGAATTAAACCTAGTTCAAGGGACGGGGAGGAAATAATCAATTTTCTTTAAAAAGCAACTAATACCTCTTTGTCCAGTGGCAGCCATGTAAAGGGTGAACTGTGTTCCTCTTTTTGTGGTAAGAACCATATTGTATCAGCTCTCTTTTATTTGTTCTATCACAATATCATTTAAAAAGAAAATAATTTAAACTAAAAATACGTGTAAAATATTATGATTGGATCTTATAATGAGTAAAAAAAGACTTTTTTTATGAATTTTATGGTTTTATTTTTCTTTGGTTTCTTATTATTATTATTATTTTGATAAAATATTTTTGGGAAAAGTTGTAAATGAAATGTAATTTATTAATATTGATATCATATATAAATAAATAAAAAATCCACGATGCTATATATATTTAAATCACTGGGGTGAATGATTAATAACATATTTTTTAATGTGATAAAATTAAAGACACACAAAACTACTTTTATTTATTCGAAATTGGTTTTAGTTCTTAAGTGATGAGCCACCAGTATGACTGAGCTATCAAAGAACCGAACTGATCAAACTACAATCGCTATAAATTTAGATGTATATAAGTTAAAATATTTTTTTAAACTTATAATATTAGATAAAGTAAATATTCTGTCAAAGCTATCCATATTGTATGCAAGCATTAGTAAAAATAATACATAATACTCAACATTAACAAATGTTCTATTGATATTATACATTGAACTGTTGTAAGAATTAGCTGTATTCAGTGGCCAATGCTCTGGATCAAAAATACATTTTACTATTCTTATATGTAGCATTCATTAATCTTTAAATCTCCAGCGAAGACAGTGAACAAGCAAATGAATCGTATTGAATATGAGTAAACATTGCTCACCTAGGCCTGGCGACTTGGGAGTAGTAGCGGTCCAGATCCTGCAGGTATTTGAGGGCATCCGCCATTGCGGCCATCTGGTCTGGGTCAGGACTCGGCTTGGCCATCACTGGTCTCAGCTGGCAGGCCACAGCCCAGACACAACCTAGCACCAGCAGCCAACACACCGTGGAATGACGGGAGCACTGCTGCATGGTCTGAAACATAGAGTGCTGCATGGTCTGAAACATGGCATCGTCTGAAACATGGCACAGAGTGCTGCATTGTCTGAAACATGGCATAGAGCATTGCATCGTCTGAAACATGGCATAGAGTGCTGCATAGTCTGAAACATGACATCGTCTGAAACATGCCACAGAGTGCTGCATTGTCTGAAACATGGCATAGAGTGCTGCATAGTCTGAAACATGGCATAGAGCCTTGCATCGTCTGAAACATGGCATAGAGTGCTGCATAGTCTGAAACATGACATCGTCTGAAACATGGCACAGAGTGCTGCATTGTCGGAAACATGGCATAGAGCATTGCATCGTCTGAAACATGGCATAGAGTGCAGCATAGTCTGATAACATGACATCGTCTGAAACATTGCACAGAGTGCTGCATAGTCTGAAACATGGCATAGAGTGCTGCATCGTCTGAAACATGGCATAGAGCGCTGCATAGTCTGAAACATGGCATAGAGTGCTGCATCGTCTGAAACATGGCATAGAGTGCTGCATCGTCTGAAACATGGCATAGAGTGCTGCATCGTCTGAAACATGGCACAGAGCGCTGCATCGTCTGAAACATGGCATATGAGTGCAGCATAGTCTGAAACATGACATCGTCTGAAACATTGCACAGAGTGCTGCATAGTCTGAAACATGGCATAGAGTGCTGCATAGTCTGAAACATGGCACAGAGTGCTGCATCGTCTGAAACATGGCATAGAGTGCTGCATAGTCTGAAACATGGTATAGAGTGCTGCATCGTCTGAAACATGGCATAGAGTTCTGTATCGTCTGAAACATGACACAGAGTGCTGCATTGTCTGAAACATGGCATAGAGCAGTTCATCGTCTGAAACATGGCACATAGTGCTGCATCGTCTGAAACATGGCATAGAGCGCTGCATCGTCTGAAACATGGCATAGAGTGCTGCATCGTCTGAAACATGGCATAGAGCAGTCCATCGTCTGAAACATGGCACAGAGTGCTGCATAGTCTGAAACATGGCATAGAGTGCTGCATCGTCTGAAACATGGCATAGAGCATTCTATTGTCTGAAACATGGCATAGAGTGCTGTATCGTCTGAAACATGGCATAGAGTGCTGTATCGTCTGAAACATGGCATAGAGCATTCTATTGTCTGAAACATAGTATAGAGTGCTGTATCGTCTGAAACATGGCATAGAGTGCTGCATCGTCTGAAACATGGCATAGAGCATTCTATTGTCTGAAACATGGCATAGAGTGCTGCATCGTCTGAAACATGGCATAGAGCATTCTATTGTCTGAAACATAGCATAGAGTGCTGTATCGTCTGAAACATGGCATAGAGCGCTGCATAGTCTGAAACATGGCATAGAGTGCTGCATCGTCCGAAACATGGCATAGAGCATTCTATTGTCTGAAACATGGCATAGAGTGCTGTATCGTCTGAAACATGGCATAGAGTGCTGCATAGTCTGAAACATGGCGTAGAGTGCTGCATAGTCTGAAACATGGCATAGAGTGCTGCATCGTCTGAAACATGGCACAGAGTGCTGCATAGTCTGAAACATGGCATAGAGCGCTGCATCGTCTGAAACATGGCATAAAGTGCTGCATAGTCTGAAACATGACATCGTCTGAAACATGGCATAGAGTGCTGCATCGTTTGAAACATGGCATAGAGCAGTCCATCGTCTGAAACATGGCATAGAGTGCTGCATCGTCTGAAACATGGCATAGAGCGCTGCATAGTCTGAAACATGGCACAGAGTGCTGCATCGTCTGAAACATGGCACAGAGTGCTGCATTGTCTGAAACATGGCACAGAGTGCTGCATCGTCTGAAACATGGCACAGAGTGCTGCATTGTCTGAAACATGGCATAGAGCGCTGCATAGTCTGAAACATGGCACAGAGAGCTGCATTGTCTGAAACATGGCATAGAGCGCTGCATTGTCTGAAACATGGCATAGAGCGCTGCATTGTCTGAAACATGGCATAGAGCGCTGCATAGTCTGAAACATGGCACAGATAGCTGTATAGTCTGAAACATGGCACAGAGAGCTGCATAGTCTGAAACATGGCACAGAGTGCTGCATTGTCTGAAACATGGCACAGAGTGCTGCATTGTCTGAAATATGGCATAGAGTAGCAGCGGCCCAATATTTGAACAACCTTGAAACAACTCTAAGTCATCACAAAATGGGTAACAATACCTCAGTGGCAAGGGTGTTGTTCAGAAACTGAATGTTAACAATACATTATAAATACTAGTACATAGAATATTATCATTTATGTTTGCAATGCCAGCTATAAATGTGCTTGTTCATCGGTACATTTCAACTCATAGACCAAATTTGACAAAATTAGATGGAAAGTTTTAAAATATATTTAAGTTTTGGATCTGTATTAGGGGGCAGAGGACATGGTGCATTGGCGGTATTGGTTCGCCGACAAAAGTAATAACCACATAACACCTAATAAAAATAAGTTTTCTATTAAATATGGATATTGAACCTAACTCAATGCATATTCATAGGATTTCCATTGCACTAAATATATATATAGATAGAGAGGGAGAGGGAGAGAGTAGGTTTGACTTTCCCTCCGAGCGGGTAATAATGGAATATAATGCCATTACTTTCGGGTGACATATTTTTAATATGTATTTTACCAGGCGGTGTATTTTTATTTGAGTTCTATAATTATTGATTTGAATAATAAGCCACAAGTGTGATTGGTTAGTTTAAATCACTGTTGTGAGTCTGAACAACTCTTGCCGCTGATTCTCTTTGTAGGGAGTTGTGTAGACTAAAATGTTTGGATCATGATTGGTCCTAGATCATGCCCGGCGGGGAATATGTAAAGTCTCCATTAATATTCGGTGATTTTGATGAAGATATGTGTTCCTATTAAGGACTAACACCACAGCTAGATGAATCCCAAGCTAGGGACAAAGTCTACGCTTGACAAACGTTATAACTACAAAGTCCTAGCTTTTAGAACATTACTTATTTGTAAAAATAATGCGAATAAAAAAGTTAAATATATTTAGTGATTTGCCATAAATAATTGTAAAATTCCTAAAACTCAAACATTTTATTTTCCAAAATGTTTAAAAAATATTGAATCTATATAGAATATTAAAATGTGACTTAGGAAGACACCTACCGGGGGCCTGAACACATTAGAGACTTTCAAACACGCCAAATATTTAATAAATGGTTTGTTTAAAAAAAATTAGCCATGACAAAATGAAGGAGAAATGTATTAATATGTTACAATAGTATTCAAAAAACTATATTTTAAAAATTTTTTGATTTAAAAAAATTGTATAAAAATATAAAAGTATTATATTATTAACAAAGTTTAACGTAAAGGGTTCTATTTCTGTAATTGTGACCGATATGAAGAAACCAAGATGAGGTATTGCTCATATAATTAAAGTAGTTTTAAAATGTGGTCTAAGTAAAAGGTTTTATGATAGTTGTGGATTATTATTGTGGTATGGATGCTTTAAATGGTATTCACTTCAGAAATACTTCATTGTGAAGATATTTCCCTTCAAGAATGTAGCGCCCTTCATGTGACCCTAACAGGTCATAAACACTTGAGGGTTTCACGTAATTAAGGCTCATGGAAATATATTGCATTTTCTGCATATAATATGTTAAAAAAATAAGTTTGTCAATTAAAAATATTTTTATGCTCCAATTTAGTAAAAGCTAAAGTTATGTAATAATGAATTAAATAGCAAAGCTATTATATTTGTTATTATGGATAAAGCCACAAATGGATATCAAGTTCTTTAAAGTTATGTATGTAAAAATTTATGAAATTAAATGGTTCTTAGTATAGAACTTTAAACACACAAAATAAATATATATTTATTCTTAATCTTTACAGCCGGAATGTTAATTTTCAAACCGATATAATATAAAATTGATCCACTTTAATTAATATATCCTTAATACATTCACTTTATTCATAAAGAGTCAAATAAACTACATATTATCTTGATAAAATCCTCCAAAATAAAATACAGTAATATTTGGTAAGTTATTAAAGTAATTTAAATGTGGTTTTTTCATTCTATGGTCTATGTTGTAATTCTACTTTTCATTGGTCATAATATTATGTTCATTTTAAAAGTAGCTATGCCGTCTTTAGGTCACCTAAAGATAATTTTAAAACTTATAGAAAATAGGTGTGGACCTTTTATTAAAATTATAATATTTGAAAACATTTGCTCTTTCTACATTAGTCAGTAAAATCGCTGGAAGAAAGCCCGGACCTCTTCAAATCATATTATGCTATATCAATAATAAACATAATAATAAAAACTATTGGTTTAAAAAATATTTCAACAGAAATATTTGTATATATATTTAATAATACTGCATCTTTACAATGATAAGCTATTTCGTGTCTTTAATAGTTGCGTACATTTTTAAAATTTGGAAATTTGCACTTATGTTAAGTAGCCTCAAAGTCTTGTTAATGGGAGAAGAGAATTGATATTTTATTTGCAATGCTAAGCAATACCTATATTCAAAATTTAATCAAATTTTTTGCTGCCAATTTCTAGATTATTTATTTGCCCTTCAGTAAACCAACCTTAGTTGTAAAGTTAAATGTATAATTCCAAAAATCCCTCAGGGGAACCACCTTATGAAAACCAGAGATACCAAGTTTTAGCCTGTTCAGTAAAAGGGTTTTGTCTTTAGGCCAAGATACAGACAAACTAATAGACATACAGACGGTATCGTGAAAACAACATCTTCTGTTTTAGAGGCTCATCAATCTTTGACACTTATCAAAATTTCAGGTTCGGTTTTTTTGGGGATCACAATACTTATCGTTTGAAGGAGTCGAACAATTGAATATAATTTTCAAATCCAAACATGAATCCAAAGATAAATCTTAAATTTGTTTTAACAATAATAACATGACCTAATTCAAACTTACGTACATAGCATTTTTCAACGGGAGTGAGGTATTTTGTTAAAATAATTATTGGTGAGGTATTTAATTACTTAAAGTACGTATGGATAGTGAAAATATTATTCCTGACGTGCAACTAATGGCAGGGGAGTGGTTCCAGTGACTAGAAAGTCAGAATTATAGACCAGTAGTTCTCAACGGGTGGACCACGAAATTTTTGACGTTATGTTATTGCTGATAAAAAAAATCAATAATAATTCTTAAACTGACTAATAGAAAAATGTGCTTAACCTAAATGTATTTATTTCCCTTAGAATGTAATGTCTTACAGTCAAATAGTTGCGTAGTTATCGATTAACTTGAGAGTGTCTCTTATTAAACTACAGTTAATTCCGTGGTAAATCAAGGGCTGTTCAACTGAGAGAAGTGTTGGCGGAGGGTACCCCATTGTTGCCAACCTGCACGTGTGGTTTGGGGCGAGGACTCGCCACAAAGAACAGTGTGTCGTAAGTAAACTTAGGTTAAGCACCATTGTTGCCAACTTGCACGTGCGGTTTGGGGCGAGGACTCGCCACAAAGAACAGTGTGTCGTAAGTAAACTAAGGTTAAGCACCATTGTTACCAACCTGCACATGTGGTTTGGGGCGAGGACTCACCACAAAGAACAGTGTGTCGTAAGTAAACTAAGGTTAAGCTCCATTGTTGCCAACCTGCACATGTGGTTTGGGGCGAGGACTCACCACAAAGAACAATGTGTCGTAAGTAAACTAGGGTTAAGCTCCATTGATCTAGACCCAGTAACTTACTACATCTTGTTGACCGCATTTACTTAACAATGAGTTGATAAGAGAGTGCGTTAACTACATTGTCAAATGAAAATAAAGTTTGCTGCACAAAGAATCAAATTAAAACAAAGATATTAAAAATTGGCTGCCTAGTGATTTTTAGAAAAATATATCTACAATACAAACAAATGAATTTTACTCACATTTATTGTTAGACATTAAACCAATTTATATTCTTATCAATATATAAATTAATTTTTATATATTTTACCGTACACTATTAACTTTTTCCTACTTCATTGAAGTAAGTGAAATAATATCGTTTTAAACATACGCTTTTAAAATATTTATCGAAGCGTAGCTCAATTATTACCAACAAATTATTGTTCGATATTTAAATCTTAGTTAAAGACATTGTTTTAAAAACGAGCTATCAGTTTTGTAGACTTGTTGATAACCAATAACAGCGTACCAGCCATACTCCTCCTATCTCCGCTTAATGTTCACAGTTGGGATTCGAGCCAGTAACCCTCAGAAGTAATGACCCAAGAAGTGTCAATCTCACTTCTTGACGACAGGGAAGCTACTTGAGATGAAACACTCGTGACGTCAGAACGACACCTCCACCTCTATAAAAGATTGGTTTATTCTGCTCGAGGGACTAAACCGACTTCTGAAAGGAGTGGTGGGCGGGTCTACGTGGGACAGGGTTTGCCCCTTGCCCTTGTTAGAGACCCCAAACTACGTTTGTACGTTCAGGGGGGCATAGATGCGGGATAGAGGAACTATAGTCAACATTTCATTGAAAGCCAACAGGCGTACTAACCTACTAATTTATTAGAATTATTATTTCAAGGGGTTTTGATAATATTCATAAAAAGTAACAGCTAGAATTAACATGATCTGTCTTATGGATGAGTGAAATTAAATCCAGTAGCTTTTATATCTGTCAGATAGGGGCCCTTTCTAGGAAAATTGAACTATATTAGTAGATGTTGAAGACCTCAAGACTCGAGAAAGAAATAATAAAATTTAAAAAAATACAGGAACCCGTATCGTCTAGCTCAAGACCTCTCTAAGTGTATGAGATATATGTTGTAATACGTTCACTGTGATTTTCCTATTTTCTTACCGGTGAGAATTTACCAGATTCACATTCGTATTCATAAGCCCAGCTGTTATTATTTGGGCACCATAACAAGTGATGAAGAAGACTTATCTGGAAGCAGGGATGTATGATTTTCTTTATACTATCAGAAATATTTCATGCAGTGGCCGCTTGAGGTCTATTGAGTCAGAGAACAATAGGCTATGTGTTGGGGAGGCGGCAGCTTGAGACCTATTGAGTCAGAGAACAGTAGGCTATGTTTTGGGGAGGCGACAGCTTGAGGCCTATTGAGTCAGAGAACAATAGGCTATGTGTTGGGGAGGCGACAGCTTGAGGCCTATTGAGTCAGAGAACAATAGGCTATGTGTTGGGGAGGTGACAGCCAGAATATATTTCATTAGAACGCTTTAAATTCGATATCCTAGAGAAATCTAAGAAATTAAGACCTTACAAAATATGAATTACCCATTTAACCCTTTGTTGACAGAAGGTACTTTTAAGTACCATTAACTTTCTTACATGTTATTGCCCACCAAAGTTATGTTACAATTTTTTAAAGTTAACTATACGATTTTGTGGTCTACTAGACTCATACAATACAGATATATTTTCCTTTTTAGCAAAATTTGTATATTTCAATTATATCAGGCTATGGTACTTGCAAGTACCATTGGGCTATATAGAGTCTAAGTTACAAACATATACTAACCTACATGGAATGAAGAATAATATAATTACTTGAATATAAATAAAACTCTGAAATAGTTTTATGGTTAATTGACACTAATAAAAAGAGAGTTCAAGAATATCACACATATTTTATTTATTTTATGAAATATAATTTTTACTGGCAGTGGAGAGACCAACCAATTCTTCAAGTGTACCATAAAAGTACTTAGGCCTATAATACAATGTTGTGGTACAATACAAAACAAATTTTTTTCTCATTGCAACACAAGTAAACATTGCAATGTGAACACATTGAGTAAGGGCGTGACTGAATTTTATCGAGGCTGCACTTTTCACAGTCGGCCCCTCTTTTCTGTGAATTTGGGCCAATGCACACCACGGTTTCCTTGACGAATATCCTTGGTGACGGATGGTTGCTTTCCTCTTCGATTATTTGCATTCCTGGTACGAGGTTTCAAAGTGTCACTAATTCTTCTTTTCTTTACATTTCCACCATCCATACCCGATCCTGGACTCCTAGTAGCTCCTACCAGTTTATGCGTCACTAGCCCCATTTCAATACGGCGACGATACTCAAGCAAAGGGAGTTTTTCTTCTAGTAGGGAATAATATAATATAGGAATTAACAAAGGCAATATCCAACAAGCCCCAAAAAATGCGGTGCCACCACTTTTTGGACCTGCGGTTCAAGCCGTATGCTAACCGAAGTCTGTCAGCATGATCAACTCCCCCCATGTGTTTGTTGTAATCTACAACAACCATTGGACATTTTATTTTCAATACTTCTCCATTTCTCTGTCGGCGTTTTACTTCACCAGCCTCCGACCAATGAAAATTTGATGCTAGGTGAACAGATTTTGTGTCCTTCCACTTGAAGTAACCAACACCAGTTTGAGTAAATTTATAGTCATAGTCACCTCTCCCCATATGTTTATCTTCAGTTAGCACAGGAAGACCTTTTCTTTGTTTTCTTATTGTTCCACAAGCTGGTGTTTGCTCTAACTGGAGTTTCTCCAAAAGTGGCACTGATGTGAAGTAGTTGTCAAACTAAATAATGTGACCTTTTTTCATATCTTCTTTTGATAATTGCAGCACAACACGTTCTCCCAAACCATAGCCTTGAAATTATTTTTCTATAGCCTCATCTTTTCCTTGATAAATATTAAATTTCTTTATGTATCCTCTATCATCTGCCATACACCATACCTTATAGCCTCTCTTGATGGGCTTAGCCGGATTGTACTGTTTCATTGATGAACGGCCTTTGAATAAGATCATAGACTCATCAATTGAAAGTTCTCTTGTTCCATGATAAACATTGAATCGACCATTCAGATAGTTTATCATTGACTTGAGTTTGTAGGTTTTGTCCTTATTGCCCTGAGGAATTGTACTATTGTAATTTACATGCAAAAAGGTAAGTATGCTATCAAACCTAATCCGACTCATTGTTTCAGACACTATTACTACACGTAGATCTGGAAAGTTGGACCAATAATGTCTCCAGTTTGTGAGTTTGTGATAACCCATTAAAAAGTTAATCCCAATAAATGCCAAGAGCTCTTCTCGTTTCAAATTCAAATTTTTATTCTTCTGGGTCGCATACAAGTTGCTCTGGTAAACAATAGTATCAAGTATACCTTCAATTAGCCGAATAAATACATCGGTAGGAGAGTTACAGTCTTCAAAAATATCACTGACAAGGCCTATTTCATGATCATAATCAGGAATGGAAGTATTTACTTCTTTCTTTGTCCATTTACGTTCTTGTTGTTGTAATTGTGGACTTTCTGGCGTATTAGTATTAATTGGCTCTGGAAGGGGAATAGTATCGACTATGTCAACATCAACTGATCCATCCAGATGATTATTGGTCTGTGAACTCGTTGATGGCTGAGAATTGATAGTATCTGTACTTTCATGCTGTTTTGACCATTCAGTCAGGAAAATGTCATCAAATGTGTTTTCAGTAGAAATATCTCTAGGAATATTCTCATCATCAACATTTTGCTCATTATCAAAATCATCATTATCAGATTCAATATCAGTGTCAGGATTATTGTCCTCTGGAAGCTCGTCCCACAAAATATCTAGAATTTGTTTGTCAGAAACAGTAGGCTTACACGTGTTCAATTTCTTGTCTGCCATAAACTACAAAAAATAAACCTACATTAGGCCTATAGAGTAAACCTAGTATGAAAAAGTATTTACACAATTGTTTTCAATTGTATATATTTTATAATGATATAACTAATATTGAAAAAGGTGACTTACTTGTTTTTGTTTTACGTTAATTATTAGCAGCCCATAGGTACTTATAAGTCCAATTCAAAATATAACCTAAATACTTCTAGTTGCCCGTCGGTACTTCTCAGTCCACTACGTTTATAACCAAATAAAACCAATATATGCAATGCTATACTTCTAAAAATATCACTGTATTATTCTAATATATAACTAAACACAATGCTTATATATGATATTTAAATTTCTAGCCATAGCACTCATAAATAAATTTACGAAAAGATAAACCAATACACGAGGTCATATCATGACACTATCAATAATAAAACAACTTCCTGTTTCTACACAGTATGTCCAATGTGATAAAATTTAATTTCTTTGTGAAGGAAGAAGTTACTTAGAAGTACCAACAGGCCCTTGTGTTGACATAGTAGCCAAGTAATTTATTATAGGGTCTAAAAGAAGGTGGTACCTAAAAGTACCATTGGTCAACAAAGGACTATGCATTTTACCTTATAGCTGGGCAACAAAGGGTTTAAATGAGTATCGAGGCAACTTGTGAGCAATAAGTCAATAACCTAAAAATATGTATCATGTAATCACTCACACATGTTATATATGCTATATAAAGCACACATTTAAATTAAATAAATACATGAACAAACAAGAAAGATATAAACACAAAATAAAATAAAAAATTAACGTGTGAAATTACATACAGCTTGGTCAAGGTGTCACGTGATCGCATTGTCCACACAAGGGATGAAAGCCGAGCTAACACATCCCCTAATCTAGGCAACCCGCTCACCACTATTGCTTTCTCTCTTAACTATGCGTAAATGGTCAGTTGACATTATTGGCATATTCGGTCATTTACTCAAGATTGTCAAACTAGATTTAAATTAATAAAAACTTAGCATCAAATGTATATACAAAACTGTAACAAAACTAGTGGGCTATTATAAATAAGTCTAATTATTTGTACTACTCAATCTCTTATAATATGTATAATAATATTAGCATAAATAAATCTTAAATTATAACACCAGCCATTAGCTTAATTTTGTAGAGTATAAATAAATAAGGCAGGCGTGTCAAACTCATTTGATCATAAGGTCAATATTTAAAATTAAAAATACCTAGAAGGTTACATTTCAAAAAATTAAATATTGTCAATAACTTATGTAAACATAATTCTAGCTTTGTACCTAAAAGGTGTTACATGTGGAGGGCGTTTGAGCGTTGCGTTTGAAAATTCCACACTTTTGAAGGGGGGGGGTTTGAAATTTTTAAACTCGCTTTGCTCATCGAGGGTTCCGCCCCCAAACCCCCAGTGAGTTTTCTTCGCAAGTGGATGTAATTCCAGAACCGTTTTTGATAGGTCTCACCGTTTGGCCGCAAGAGACCTCCAAGAAAGGCCCGCACCGACTTTAAAGTTTCTTCGATATTTTGAATTTTTGGGGGTGTTAAAAATTGTCTTTTAACTTTTTGGAATTTTCCCGTTGGTTACAGGCTAGAAGCTAGAAGTTTGCCAAATTTCAAGTTTCTAGCTCATCCGAAAGTGGGTAAACATTAATGTCAGTGAGTGAGTCAGCCATATGGTTTTATACGCTACGCCAATATTTAAACTTCTGTGATTAAAGTAAAATGATAGAGACCTAGAACTAACCTTCCTCTATCCAATAAAGTCATGTTTTGATAGGTTCACAACAAAACAATTTGAAGCAAATGAGGGATTGTTTTTTTAAGGTTTTATATAAGCTAATATACATATTTTATAAAACTTTAAATTTAAAGTTTAAACTCTTTAAATGGTCAAAACTTACGCTTAAATTTTGTTGAGACCCATTTTAAGAACTATCAAACCACTTCGTAAATAATCCAGATTTTCGAAACATCTGCAACGCTTTCAGTGCTCTCCCGTGTAACTCCCTTAATATTACAATAAGGAAAAGAACAAACCTCTAAATTATCAATAAAACTCCCCCCCCCTCCCACCCCATATTTTCTACCAAAATTGTTAAGCCTTTTATTTTCAGCAATGGTGTGATTATTGTTCTATAACTATTTTACCAAAGAAACCTTTAGAATGGTTGACCAAGATGTGTTCGTAAGATGATATCGGTCGGGTGGTTGGTTCAATTTCCTATGACCAAACAACTGGCAAACACGGCACATATCGGGGCGTTAATTGAGGGACCTCTTTGGGAAGTGATCTCTCTCAGAGAAAAATCCCAGTTGTGTGTAAATGAAGTTATATTTTCCTAAATATTTCTCCACTATACCTCCACACAAATGTTGGTACATTTCCTCTAAATCCAACCTTGATCATATCTAACCCATGGGCTGAATGGTAAGTAAGACGTGGGGGAAATAATACATAATTAGTATAACTTTCAACACCAATATGTATAATAGCTACTTAATACAATAGATAGGGATGGAAAGGGTTGGCTAGAGGAGATGCATCCACATTAGCATGGAGAAGGATTGGGAAAACCACAGTGATAATTCACATGTGGAAAACAAGCTCAAATTAACGGGTTTGAGATTCGAAACACAACTTCCCTGAAGCTGGCAATCTCACATATTGTGAATTATATGCCCTATGCTGTGTGACCACCAGTGTGAGGGAAAAGTTTAGTGCTTTTGACTTTATAGTGTTATATCTTTTGTAGGTGTGTATCTCAATTGCAAAGTTAAGTCCAATGTTTGATTTGATATTTGGACCCTTCATATGACCAAATTAGCATTTAAAATAAGTTGAGGACATTTTGACAATCACATCGCGTGACCTTGGAGTGGAAATGAAAAATTATCTCAGTAGAAAAACTATTAAAAATCCATGTATTTTATATAAAACAGATCAAATGAGCGAACACATTTCCTGATAATCTTAACGCGTCAAATTTGTTTGGTCATGTTTTCCAATGATGAGGAAATCGGGGTTTAAATCCTGGCTTATTGAGGCTTCATGAGGATGACACATTTTCTCTACAATTCCACCTTTATCAGGGCTGGTCTTATGACACCTGGATAAATATTAGTCTGGTAGATAAATATTTCTCTCTGGAGGATAAGTTAAAAGCGCGTCTTATGACTGCCAGATAAAATGTATTTATATGTCACATTTTTATCGGGATAACTTTTAACTGGAAGTTAAAATGGTTATTGCCATACATAGTGACGCGTTGTTTTTCATGAGGTTTTTCCAATCAGAATCTGTTTTTAGTTTAAAATCTTGGTTTGCGTGTTTATTAAGCACAGGCCCAGGCTCTAACTATATAAAGTTATAACATTTAATTCACACTTTTATATAAACTGGCAAGCTATTTGTAGAGTTATATTTATATTAGAACAAATTATCAAAATGTGAGTACAATAAATAAAATTTTGTAAACGCTGTACCCAACTATTGCCTACATTTTGGCAGACACCGAAATTAGTACTTGCAAAACAACTTAGCTTCTGCACCCACGTGACGCCATCTGTTTCCTCGCACTCGTTTGGGCACCGTTATTTAACAAATATTGAGCGCTCCCATCACTCGCTTGGTTGTAGCGCTATCGCTCATAAAGAATTGAGTTTGAGGGATTGTCTTAAGGTGGGGTGGAAGGGGACGCGAGGTAAATACAGTGATTTTGTAGTCTTTATGGCAAAATATGTTTTTGGCCAAAATAAATAAAATGTTGCTCCAGCACAAACATAGAGATAAAAAAAAATTATATTGTGACCTAAAAATTTCTCAAATATTTTTCAAGGGTGTTTTATAATTTAATTACCACTTTTCTCTTCATTTTAGAAGTTTGTTAGATAATGACGCTATGCTCACGACATATATTCAAGAATTGTTGATATCAACATGTGAGGAAATTAAACTCTATGTTAGTACTGGAGCAATATTTTTTTATTTTGGCCAAAAAAAGTTTTTTCATAAAAATTGATAAGATTATTTAGCGATCGATTACACAGGATATCAGATAGGCCTAAATAAACGAAACGTGCTTGAGCCAGAAATAAATAGTCCTGGGGGAGTCCATTTTTAAATTCTTCACTTGGAAACTATTAAATTGTGATCAATTAATAGTTGTGGTTTTTTAATTTTAAATGTATAGTTTTCAACTTTAAAAAAAAATATATACATACATATAGTGCTTAAATGAACACATGAATGTTTTAGTGGACTTGTTAGTGTTTAATGGCTTAATGATGATTGTTTTAATAGATACACTAGTGCTTAAATGAACAAATTAGTGTTTTATTGAATGCATTAGTGTTTAAATGGACAATATAGTGTTTTAGTGGATACATTAGTTTTCTAAATGACACGTGATATTTTAAATGGGCAAATTATGGTTATAGTGGATGCATTAGGGTTTAAATAGACAAACTAGTGTTTTCATGGATACATTAGTGTTTAAATGAACAAATCGGTCTTTTAATTGATGCTTTAATGCTTAAATGAATACATTACTATTTAAATGGGCAAATTAATGTTTTATTGGATACATTAATGATTACTGGTTTTACTGGTCACATTCAATTTTTCTCTAAAGAAGACTCCAGGTCAATGCACTTCGATACAATGCTTGTCTCAAACTGTATTATCTACCTAGCGTTGGCAATAAAGGTCGTACATGGTTTTTTACTCCACAACACCTCAGCGTACAAAGACACTCTCGTCAAAAGGTCGTACACGGTTTTTACTCCACAACACCTCAGCGTACAAAGACTCTCTCGTTAAAAGGTCTTGCGGCAGGTCCAAGAGGCAGGTCATAAGCTTGGTGGGACGATGTGGAAGTCCGCTCCCGTCGAGGCGAATTGAATTGAAGTGAAAATAAATATCTGCGGACAATACTTTCTTAGATTCGATAGCGCCACGGGGTGAAGTTTTGTATAGACGGCAAGTTCGAGGACATTAATAAGATCAGTGAGGTGTTATCGTCAAGCTAGGCTGTGAAAATAGTTGTTAGTTAGCACGTTAGGTGTTCAAGTTTGTTTGTAAAGTTAAGACGCAATGAAAGAAACGTTTGAAAATGGCACAGAAGTTTATTGGAGTTTATTTGAATCTTATAGTTGATATGGGTCTACAAGTAGTTACCTGTAGTTGGTTCATACTCGTATTTACAGCTGCAGAGGCCTCAAAGATGTAAAAAAATTGGAGGCCCTAGCATTGAACAAAAATATAGATTTTCAAAGTTTTGACATTTTAATTTTTTTCTTTCCATAGTGAATTGTCACAGCTCGATGTCAAAAATATTATTTAAATAAGGAAAAATTGTCCTCACAGAAGAATGGATATGCTCAAGACCCAAAATTATCCATTAGTAATTAAGTAATGTAACAAAACTAAATAAAAATTTATGAAGTTTATGAATTTATGAAGTTTTATAATTTTTAATATAATACCAAGACGTATATCTAAAGAGCCAAAAAGAGAAATATATTTTATTGTAACTGTTTGTGGCGGCTGCTTTCACAATCTCTTAAATCTGGGCCTGATCGTCTTACATTGTATCTATTATACCATGTAGCTATAGCTGTGTAATACATATATAACTTGCTGGTTATTGTTTATACTAATTATCCCTGAACTTTGACTTTCCTCTTCGCTTAAATGTGAGTCTAATTACCACGATTCAATTCTATTCTCCTAGGTGGAGGCGGTCCTTAATGGCCTCAAGCCTTGCAAACCACTCCTTGCTAGACTACTGTCACTCACTCCACTAGGGTAGAATGCCGGCGTCTCTAAAACTCGCGTGACTACATAGGGACAAGACAGACATTTTTATGTCAACACTTTTTGAACGATATAAGCTTTCAGAACTAGCCTTACAAACTTGAAAGCAAAAAATTAATACAAATACAGTATTAAATTTAGGACCAACTATACCAAAGGTACCCACTTTGGTGGCCGCATAGCTTAAGGCGCTACTCATACAATAGACTAGGCTACCGATGATGGGTAGATCAATATTCGAAACGTGAATTTTGTCTCCCAAAAATTGTCTTCCAAATGCTGGTACACTTCCTCTAAATATAACCTTCCTATTACCTGAAATCACTAGCATAATCAGTACATAAACATGTAGCCCGGACGTGTTGCTAGTAAAAAATATACCGATAGTAAACCTAAAACCACTTAAATAAACTTCAGAATAAATATTAGTTTGAAAAAATTGTTGTTGAATGTTTTCATTAATAATGTTTTAGTTCAATTGATACAACATATTATAATTGTTAGCTAAGTAATTATCATGCATAATTTCTTTAGTTAGTGTTTTTATGCAGCATCCTATTCATTCTCAGAAACCTGTAGCACATTAAATTAATCACTCTCTCGAAAGTTCAAAAGTCTATGCGATAAATCAAAGTAAAATTACCTCCCTAGAGTATAATGTTTGTAGCTTACTAATGTCACTTGTTACAAACTTTGGATCGTTTAAAGAACTCGCTCCGTAATGAATTGTCAATACTTGTTAGTAAAAGTTGTCTCTTTGATATGTTTAGAATGACAACTTTTTGCATTTCGCCACCAAGAAAATATTTACTGTACTTCAATTCATTACTCAAAATTTAGTTCCCTGCTACCAACGCAAATGAAATAAATAACCTTGAGACTTCTATTGAATTATTAATTTGTTTTAAAATTAAAACTGCACAATAGATACAATTTAAACTAAATATAGTTGCAATATAAAACCATTGCAATGAAATTGGATTACAAATATTTGGATAAGCGTATCTGTGAGATATCCAAGTTTTTCCTGTACCTAGGGTCAGTCATCATTTATAGTTTAAGGCAGAGTCTGTAATGGATATGTGATATTCTCGGAAACTTAATAATTACCATAAACACAATCACCAATTAGTTAAGAACGTATAAGCCTTAACCATAAATGTCAATTTCTAATATATTTAGTAGCTGTCACTCTCACACGTCCATCACAGAATTTGCCTGAAATCATTAGTGATGAATTTTTCTAGATACAGGACCGGTTTCATTATCTGGGACAAGTTGTAATTATTATTTAATGTTATTATCGCGTATTACTAACCGTTCGGTTTTACGCCTATGTACTAATTACGCTAATGATTTTAGGGATTAGAAAGGTTATATTTAGAGGGAATGTGGAGTGTAAAACCACCCTCAGTGCATCTGACTGAGGTTCGAACCTCGATCTCCCCGTCATCTATAGTATAGTCTACTGTGAGGGTAGCGCGTTAGACCATCCGGCCACCGAATCAGGTTTAAATATTTAAGTATTTAAATTAATCCGTGTGAACGGCAGAAGATTATGTTAGAAGATAATTTCTGTATTTTATTAATATAATTACAATCTTGATATTTGATGTGAATTAAAACAATCCTACTTGGAAGAATTATCATGAAAATATATCCAAAAGAATACAATGAAGCAAATTTTACACATTATATACTTCAATAAATAATATAACTTTCATGCTATATATTAAAATCATGTTTATTCTATTTTTATTCCAATAATCTAATAATATACACAACAGGTGAGCTTGATGCTAATATTTTTAATAATCGTGACTGTTTCAAGAATCTCATTAAAAATATATTAAAATCCATAAGCCTCAAGATATAAAATAATATCAATACAAAAAAGTTTTACATTGTTCCTCATAAATGTAGCTATAAATATTCTATCCCTCTTCGTGGCTGTGCTAAATGAATCTATAAAATGAAACTAAAATACGAGTTAGTGGAAGCCTGAAGGCTCTACTCAGCGCCAAACAGCTTTAGTGGCTTTGTACGGCTCTGATTCAGGAAGTCGCAAGTTAGTGGAAGCCTGCAGGCTCTACTCAGCGCCAAACAGCTCTGGTGGCTTTGTACGGCTCTGATTTAGGAAGTCGCAAGTTAGTGGAAGCCTGCAGTCTCTACTCAGCGCCAAACAGCTCTGGTGGCTTTGTACATGCTCTGATTCAGGAAGTCGCAAGTTAGTGGAAGCCTGCAGGCTCTACTCAGCGCCAAACAGCTCTGATGGCTTTGTACGGCTCTGAATCAGGAAGTCGCAAGTTAGTGGAAGCCTGCAGTCTCTACTCAGCACCAAACAGCTCTGGTGGCTTTGTACAGCTCTGATTCAGGAAGTCGCAAGCTAGTGGAAGCCTGAAGGCTCTACTCAGCGCCAAACAGCTTTAGTGGCTTTGTACGTGCTCTGATTCAGGAAGTCGCAAGTTAGTGGAAGCCTGCAGGCTCTACTCAGCGCCAAACAGCTCTGATGGCTTTGTACGGCTCTGATTCAGGAAGTCGCAGTCACTTTTGAATCATTTCAGGATACACTGAGGGGAGTTTTTTCAGCACCACGTCTTTCTACCTCTTCACGCTGTGAGCATATGTAGACCTACTATCTACGTTAATGAGTTAGGGAGGAGGAAGGTTGAATTTAGATTAAGTCTAGCCACATTTGCGTGGAGGGAGAGTGTAAAACCACTCAAGAAAAATCACCCTTATTTCATCCTACCATAACTTAACCCCAATCTCCCGGTCACATAGTATTTTACGAGAGTAATGCCTTAGAGATAAGGTTAGCAACTTCAAGGCCCGCGGGCTGTATCCGGCCCACGTGACATATCTGACCGGCCCGCTTATCCGCAATATTTTTAAATTAGTACTATCCGGCCTGCAGTTAAATACAAACACACAATAAATGATGGTTTCATTTTTAAATGCACATAATGTTGAATAACAAAATCACCTGGAATGGTTTCAAACAGTGCTATTTTTTGTGGAAATATTGGCTTGAGTAACACTCACATTTCTGGACTGTCGGAGTTAAGTCCGTAGGATCCGATCGGCTGAAAGTTTCCAAAATATAATTAAAAGGGTTCTTGCAACAAATCCACCACTCTACTCCGTCCTTTAGAAGGCTGTGAAACCGGATACAAGACATTAATGAAAAAAAAATGTTTTTTTTTAAGTTTTTTGCTTGACATGAAAAACATGACGTTCAATATAGATTGACTAATAGAGTTTATGTTTGGCAGAAAAATAGAGGTTATACCCTGGGCTCAACTCAGACGACTGTTCAAAACAACCCGGACCAAAGTCGATTGATTGACAAGGTCAAGCGTCAATTCAATCTTATACATATTTTTTATCACTTTGAATACTAGATTGTGGGTTATTTTATTTACATATTTTAACTAATACTTCTTCGAGTAACATCTGGAAAATTCTAGGTTTTAAAATTGTATATATATTAATTATTTTAAATACATATAATCAAATAGCTATTATATATCTACAAAGGTGTACACACGTATAGACGTCAGACTCTTCTGGTCTAGTTTACTTGTGTCGGAAAGGTCAGGGTTCGATTTCTAGTCAGATGTACAGGAAATGGTTTTTCCTGTTTGGTTTTCCACCCACCATGTACTCAGCTCTCTTAATCAGATCTTCCACATCTCACTTCCCCTGGAGTGACTAAGATGTTTATTGTGGATGGATAGTAAGATTCACCAATGGAGCAGACTATAGGTTGTGACCCGCAACACGCCCCGAGATCACGGTTAACATAAGCTTGGAACCACCGCCATAGACCATGTAGCCAACAAGGCAGCTGAGCAGGGCTTGACTGGTCCAAACATGTTCACAGTGGTCTCCCTGGCCTCTGTCCAGTAGATTTCCTGGTCCAAACATGTTCACAGTGGTCTCCCTGGCCTCTGTCCAGTAGACTTCCTGGTCCAAACATGTTCACAGTGGTCTCCCTGGCCTCTGTCCAGTAGACTTTTATTTTCATCAATTCTTGATTGTCATTGACTGGGAGGCGGGGATTCCCATCCCTTTTAGGTGTATTAAGGGTGCTCTTCACCGAATGTTTACTCGCGTTCTCTAAACGCAAATAATGGTGCACTTCCTCTCAATTATACCTTTATAATACCCTCATCTTTAGTTTAATTAAATGAGAATCATTTGTATAGGAAGTATGATGTGACAAAAAAAGATTATTTGAAATGAAATAATATTTATAGTGTAGTTTTCAAGATATAGAATATATAGGGGTGACCTGGCGGTCTAGGGGTAAGGTGTCAGACTTCTGTGCTAGGGGTCCGGGGTCCAATCCTTGGTCCCGGAACAGATTTATCTGATTACCAAACCCTTCCTTCACATCTGACAAGACATCTTGTGAATGTGGGGAGTGCCAGTCCTCCACTGTGGTTCGGATCCCATGTTAAACTGTAGGTCCTCCATTTAATCTCACAATCATATTAGCGTAAGTGTGTATAACCTGAACGGGTAGTAACATGTGGTGCTAATAATAATAATAATAATAATATATAGGGCTAATTTTATTTATTTTTAAATAAGTTTTGACCTAATATGCAATTGTGTTGTTAACAAGGGGGTAGAAAGGGGTTTGTTTATACGTGGGTTTCAACCTCCCCTCTCCCCCCGGAAATCTTAAGGCCCTCCCCAGGAGGGGTACAAATAAACTTACAAATCTTTTATTTACTAAACTTATCATTGTATTTTCTAGCAGATTCCCCTCGCCACCTTTAGGAAAACAAGCTTTCGAAGCCCCTTGGTTATTAATTATGTATATTTAAACCATGAATTTAAAAAGTGTACATAAAATAATCATACTTGCTATCGATTATTAGCGAGAAATGCGGGTCATGAAACTGTTGTCGAGTGCTGAGAGCCTTGGCGGCACAATAAGCAAAATTCCCACAATCCCCTGATCTGGTAGAGGCGGGCAATCCTAGCGCCAGCAGGTGTTAATAACTGATATAGCTCCGAAAGACGTTTCATGGCTAAGCAAATCAAGAAACAACAGAAATTTACGGTCGGTAAAGAAGGAAAATGTTCTGACATACGTGCAATATGCAGTCAAGAAATGCCTCATGAGAGGTGTTTGGGAATAACGAGCTTTATCAAGAACACGTCGGCCAGTTTTTATGTGTGAACTGTGAATAGGTAACTTACTCCGTCCGCCAGCTTCCAGACTTGCCTTTATAGAGCCCCGTCCTCTCCCTTTGAGCCGGTTATATGCTAGGGGGTCTTGCAGCTCATTTCCAGAACAATTGGAACGAGAAGGGCGGTCTTTTAACTATGGAGCGAGAGAGATGTTCTCTGACAAGGTGAACTTGTTATTCAAGACTGTAGAGAACTGGAATGTGTTTGGTTTGGGTCAGAAAGCGGCGGAAAAGGAAGACCAATACAAATGTTAAATTGGTTCCAAATAATTATTTATTCTTGGAAAAAAGGGGTTAGAAAATGAGGGTCTATAGGTACTCTTCAACAATATACTGAAAATGAGCTGTGTCTGAAAGAAGGACATGTTTCTAAGATAATAAATAGGCAATGCCTATATGTACCTCGCTATTACTGTGCCACAGCTAGGGTAGTAAATGCTCCCATGTACCTCTCTATTACTGTGCCACTGCTAGGGTAGTCAATGGCTCCATGTACCTCTCTATTAGTGTGCCACTGCTAGGGTAGTCAATGCTCCCCTGTACCTCTCTATTACTGTGCCACTGCTAGGGTAGTCAATGGCCCCATGTACCTCTCTATTACTGTGCCAATTTTAGGGTAGGCAATGTCTCTATGTACCACTCTATTACTGTGCCATTGCTAGGGTAGGCAATGCCTCTATGTACCTCGATATTACTGTGCCCCTGCTAGGGTAGGCAGTGCTCCCATCTACTTCTCTTTTACTGTGCCACTGCTAGGTTAGGCAATGCCACTATGTAACTCTCAATTACTGTGCCACGGCTAGGGTAGGTAATGCCACTATGTACCTCGCTATTACTGTGCCACTGCCAGGGTAGGCAATGTCTCTATGTACCTCTCTATTACTGTGCCACTTCTAGTGTAGGCAATGCTTCATGTACCTCTCTATTACTGTGCCACTGCTAGGGTAGGCAATGCTCCCAAGTACCTCGCTATTACTGTGCCATTGCTAAAGTAGGTAATGCTCCCATGTACCTTGCACTTACTGTGCCACAGCTAGGGTGGACAATGCTCCCATGTAACTCTCTATTACTGTGCCACTGCTAGGGTAAGCAATGCTCCCATGTACCTTGCTATTACTGTGCCACTGCTAGGTTAAGCAATGCTCCCATGTACCTCGCTATTACTGTGCTACTGCTAGGGTAAGCAATGCTCCCATGTAACTCTCTATTACTGTGCCACTGCTAGGGTAGCCAATGCTCCCATGTAACTTTCTCTTACTGTGCCACAGCTAGGGTGGGATTTGCTCCCATGTACCTTTCTCTTACTGTGCCACAGCTAGGGTGGGCAATGCTCCCATGTACCTATCTATTAATGTGCCACTGCTAGGGTAGGTAATACTACAATGTACCTCTCTATTACTGTGCCGCTGGTAGGGTAGGCAATGCCCCCATGTACCTCTCTATTACTGTGCCACTGCTAGGGTAGGCAATGCGTCTATGAACCTATTTATTACTGTGCACCTGCTAGGGTAGGCAATGCCCCATGTACCACTCTATTACTGTACCACCGCTAGGGTAGGCAATGCCTCTATGTACCTCACTATTAGAGTGCCTCTGTTACGGGAGGCAATGCCTCTATGTACCTATTTATTACTGTTCCCCTGCTAGGGTAGGCAATGCCCTATGTACCTCTCTATTACTGTGCCCCTGCTAGGGTAGGCAATGCCCCCATGTACCTCTCTATTACTGTGCCCCTGCTAGGGTAGGCAATGTCTCTATGTACCTATTTATTACTGTGCCCCTGCTAGGGTAGGCAATGCGTCTATGTACCTATTTATTACTGTGCCCCTGCTAGGGTAGGCAATGCACCAATGTACCTCTATATTACTGTGCCACTGTTAGGGTAGGCAATGCGTCTATGCACCTATTTATTACTGTAACCCTGATAGGGTAGGCAATGCAACATGTACCACTCTATTACTGTACCACCGCTAGGGTAGGCAATGCCTCTATGTACCTATTTATTACTGTGCCCCTGCTAGGGTAGGCAATGCACCCATGTACCTCATTATTACTGTGCCACTGTTAGGGTAAGCAATGCCTCTATGTACCTCGCAATTAGTGAACCACCGCTAGAGTAGGCAATGTCTCTATGTACCTCGCTATTACTGTGACCCTGCTAGGGTAGGCAATGCTCCCATGTACCTCTCTATTACTGTGCCCCTGCTAAGGTAGGCAATGCCTCTATGTACCTCTCTATTACTGTGCCACTGCTAGGGTAGGCAATGCCCCCATGAAACTATCTATTACTGTGCCATTGCTAGGGTAGGCAATGACTCTATGTACCTATCTATTACTGTGACCCTGCTAGGGTAGTCAATGCTCCCATGTATCTCTCTATTACTGTTCAACTGCTAGGGTAGGCAATGCCTCTATGTACCTCTCTATTACTGTGTACCTGATAGGATAGGCAATGCCCCCATGTAACTATCTATCACTGTGCCATTGCTAGGGTAGGAAATGGCTCTATGTAACTATCTATTACTGTGTATCTGCTAGGGTAGGCAATGCCCCCATGTAACTATCTATTACTTTGCCATTGCTAGGGCAGGCAATGACTCTATGTACCTATCTATTACTGTGCCCCTGCTAGGGTAGGCAATGCCTCTTAATACCACTCTATTACTGTGCCCCTGCTAGGGTAGGCAATGACTCTATGTACCAATCTATTACTGTCCCCCTGAATGGGTAGGCAATGCTACATCTACCTATCTATTACTGTACCACTGCTAGGGTAGGCAATGCCTTTATGTACCTCGCTATTACTGTGCCCCTGCTAGGTTAGGCTATGACTTTATGTACCTATCTATTACTGTGCCCCTGCTAAGGCTGGCAATGCCCCCATGCACCTCGCTAACACTGTGCCACTGCTAAGGCAGGCAATGCCCCCATGTACCTCGCTATTACTGTGCCACTGCTAGGCAGGCAATGACCCCATATCCCTCGCTATTACTGTGCCACTGCTAGGGTAGGCAATGACTCTATGCACCTCGCTATTACTGTACCACTGCTAGGGTAGGCAATGACTCTATGCACCTCGCTATTACTGTGCCCCTGCTAGGGTAGTCTATGCACCCATGTGCTATCTATTATTGTGCTCCTGCTAGGGTAAGCAATGACTCTATGTACCTCGCTA
Organism: Timema shepardi; assembly: GCA_902151425.1. Classification (NCBI taxonomy): domain Eukaryota; kingdom Metazoa; phylum Arthropoda; class Insecta; order Phasmatodea; family Timematidae; genus Timema; species Timema shepardi. The sequence continues at coordinate 24,223 of CABFVX010004283.1, read as the reverse complement.
TTACTGTGCCACTACTAGGGTAGGCAATGCCTCTATGTACCTTGCAATTAGTGAACCACAGATAGGGTAGGCAATGCCTCCATGAACCACTCTATTACTGTGCCCCTGCTAGGGTAGGCAATGCCTCTATGTACCTTGCAATTAGTGAACCACAGCTAGAGTAGGCAATTCCTCTATGTACCTCGATATTACTGTGCCCCTGCTAGGGTAGGCAATTCCTCTATGTACCTCGCTATTACTGTGCCACTGCTAGGGTAGGCAATTCCCCCATGTACCTCGTTATTACTGTGCCACTGCTAGGGTAGGCAATAACCCATGTACCTCTCTATTACTGTGCCACTGCCAGTGTAGGCAATGCCTCTATGTACCATTCTAATACTGTGCCCCTGCTAGGGCAGAAATTGCCCCCATGTAACACTCTATTACTGTGCCCCTGCTTGGTTAGGCAATGGCCCCATGTACCACTCTATTACTGTGCCCCTGAACGGGTAGGCAATGCCTCTAGTTACCACTCTATTACTCTGCCCCTGCTAGGGCAGGCAATGGCTCTATGTACCTCGCTATTACTGTGCCACTGTTAGGGAAGGCAATGCCTCTATGTACCACTCTATTACTGTGCCTCTGCTAGGGTAGGCAATGCCTCTTAATACCACTTTATTACTGTGCCCCTGCTAGGGTAGGCAATGACTCTATGTACCAATCTATTACTGTCCCCCTGAATGGGTAGGCAATGCTACATCTACCTATCTATTACTGTACCACTGCTAGAGTAGGCAATGCCTTTATGTACCTCGCTATCACTGTGCCACTGCTAGGGTAGGCAAGGCCCCTATGTACCTCTCTATTACTCTGCCACTGCCAGGGTAGGCAATGCATCTAAGTACACTTTATTACTTTGCCCCTGCTAGGGTAGGCAATTCATCTATGGACCTCTCTCTCTTACTGTGCCCCTGCTAAGGCAGGCAATGCCCCCATATACCTCGCTATTACTGTGCCACTGCTAGGCAGGCAATGCCCCCATGTACCTCGCTATTACTGTGCCCCTGCTAGGGTAGTCAATTAATCTATGTACCTCTCTCTTACTGTGCCCCTGCTAAGGCAGGCAATGCCCCCATATACCTCGCTATTACTGTGCCACTGCTAAGGCAGGTAATGCCCCAATGTACCTCGCTATTACTGTGCCCCTTCTAGGATAGGCGATGCATCTATGTACCTCTCTATTACTGTTCCCCTGCTAGGGCAGGCAAAGCCCACATGTACCACTCTTTTACTGTGCCCCTGCTAGGTTAGTATATGCCCCCATGTACCACTCTATTACTGTGCCCCTGCTATGGTAGGCAATACCTCTATGTACCAGTTTATTATTGTGCCACTGCTAAGGTAGGCAATGCCTCTATGTACTACTCTATTACTGTGCCTCTGCTAGTGCAGGCAATGCCCCTGTGTACCACTCTATTACTGTGCCCCTGCTAGGGTAGGCAATGCCTCTATGTACCTCGCTATTACTGTGCCACTGCTAGGGTAGGCAATGCCTCTATGTACCTCTCTATAACTGTGCCCCTGCTAGGGTAGGCAATGCCTATATGTACATATCTATTACTGTGCGCCTGCTAGGGGAGGCAATGACTCTATGTACCTTTCTTTTACTGTGCTACTGCTAGGGCAGGCAGTGACTCTATGTACCTCGCTAATACTGTGCCCCTGCTATGGCAGGCAATGCCCCCATGTACCACTCTATTACTGTGCCTCTGCTAGGGTAGGCAATGCCTCTTATTACCACTCTCTTACTGTGCCCCTGCTAGGGCAGGCAATGCCTCTATGAACCACTCAAATACTGTGCCCCTGTTTGTGCAGGCAATGCCTCTATGTACCACTCTATTACTGTGCCCCTGCTAGGGTAGGCAATGCCTCTATGTACCACGCTATTACTGTGCCACTGCTAGGGAAGGCAATGTCTCTATTTACCTCGCTATTACTGTGCGCTTGCTAGGGTATGCAATGACTCGATGTACCTCGTTATTAATGTGCCACTTTTAGGGTAGGCAATGCCTATATGTACCTCGCTATTACTGTGCCCCTGCTAGGGTAGGCAATGCCCCCATGTACCACTATATTTCTGTGCCCTTGCTGAGGTAGGCAATGCCCCCATGTACCACTCTATTACTGTGCCCCTACTAGGGTAGGCAATACCTCTATGTACCACTCTATTACTGTGCCCCTGATAGGGCAGGTAATGCCCCCATGTACCAATCTATTACTGTGCCCCTGCTTGGGTAGGCATTGCCTCTATGTACCTCACTTTTATTGTGCCACTGCTAGGGTAGGCAATGCCTCTATGTACCTCTCTATTACGGTGCCCCTGCTAGGGTATGTAATGCCTATATGTATCTATCTATTACTGTGTGCCGTTTAGGGTAAGCAATGACTATGTAGCTATATATTACTGTGCCCCTGATAGGGTAGGCAATGCCCCCTTGTACCACTCTATTACTGTGTCCCTGCTAGGGTAGGCAATGACTCTATGAACCTCGTTATTACTGTGCATCTGCTAGGGTATGCAATGACTCTATGTTCCTATCTATTACTGTGCCCCTGCTAAGGCAGGCAATGCCCCCATGTTTCACTCTATTACTGTGCCCCAGCTAGGGTAGGCAATTCCTCTATGTACCTATATATTACTGTGCGCCTGCTAGCGTAGGCAATGAATCTATGTACCTATATATTACTGTGTGCCTGCAAGGTTAGGCAGTTACTCTATGTACCTCGCTATTACTGTGCCCCTGCTATGGCAGGCAATGCCCCCATGTACCACTCTATTATTGTGCCTCTGCTACGGTAGGCAATGCCTCTTAATACCACTCTATTACTGTGCCCTTGCTAGGGCAGGCAATGCCTCTATGTACCACTCTAATACTGTGCCCCTGTTTGTGCAGGCAATTCCTCTATGTACCACTCTATTACTCTGCCCCTGCTAGGGTAGGCAATGCCTCTATATACCACGCTATTACTGTGCCACTGCTAGGGAAGGCAATGTCTCTATTTACCTCGCTATTACTGTGCGCTTGCTAGGGTATGCAATGACTCGATGTACCTCGCTATTAATGTGCCACTTTTAGGGTAGGCAAGGCTTCTATGTACCTCTCTATTAGTCTACCACCACTAGGGTAGGCAATGCCTCTATGTACGTCAATATCACTGTGCCCCTGCTAGTGAAGCAATGCCTCTATGTACCTCACTATTTCTGTGCCCCTGCTTGGGTAGGCAATGCCTTTATGTACTTCGCAATTACTGTTCCCTTGCTAGGGTAGGCAATTTTTCTATGTACCTCGCTATTAGTGTACCACCGCTAGGTTAGGCATTGCTTTTAATTACCTCGCTATTACTGTTCCACTGTTAGGGTAGGCAATGCCTCTATGTACCTCGCTATTACTGTGCCACTGCTAAGGCAAACAATGCCCTCATGTACCTCTCTATTACTGTGCCACTGCTAGGGTAGACAATGCTCCCATGTACCTCTTTATTACTTTGCCACTGCTAGGGGAAACAATGCTTTTTTGTACCTCTCTATTACTGTGCAACCGCTAGGGTAGGCAATGGTCCCATTTACCTCTATATAACTGTGTCACTGCTATGGTAGGCAATGCCTCTATGTACCTCTATATTACTGTGCCACTGCTAGGGTAGGCAATGCCCCCAAGTAACTATTTATCACTGTGCCATTGCTAGGGTAGGCAATGACTCTATGTACCTATCTATTACTGTGTCCCTGCTAGGGTAGGCAATGACTCTATCTAACTATCTATTACTGTGTCCCTGCAAGGGTAGGCAATGCCCCCATGTAATTATCTATTACTGTGCCATTGCTAGGGTAGGCAATGACTCAATGTAACTATCTATTATTGTGCCTCTGCTAGGGTAGGAAATGCCTCTATGTACCTCGCTATTACTGTGCCACTCCTAGGGTAGGCAATGCATCTATGTACCTTTCTACTAAAGTGCCCTGCTAAGGCAGTCAATGCCCACATGTACCTCGCTATTACTGTGCCACTGCAAGGGTAGGTAATGCCCCTATGTACCTCTCTATTACTGTGCCCCTGCTAGGGTAGGCAATGACTCTATGAACCTATCTATTACTGTGCCCCTGCTATAGTAGGCAATGCCTCTATGTACTACTTTATTACTGTGCCCCTGCGAGTGCAGGCAATGCCCCCATGTACCTCGCTATTACTGTGCCCCTGCTAGGGTAGGCAATGCATCTATGTACCTCATTATTACTGTGCCACCGCTAGGGTAGGTAATGCCCCTATGTCCACTCTAATACTGTGCTATACTAGGGCAGGAAATGCCTCAATGTACCACTCTATTACTGTGCCCCTGCTAGTGTAGGCAATGCCTCTATGTACCTCACTATTACTGTGCCACTTCTAGTGTAGGCAATGCCTCTATGTACCTCGCTATTATTGTGCCCCTGCTAGGGTAGGCAATGACTCGATGTACCTATCTATTACTGTCCCCCTGAATGGGTAGGTTATGCTCCAACTACCTATCTATTACTGTACCACTTCTAGGGTAGGCAATGCATCTATGTACCTCGCTATTACTGTGCCACTGTTAGGGTAGGCAAAGCCTCTATGTGCCTCGCTATTAGTCTACCACCACTAGGGTAGGCAATGCCTCTATGTACGTCGATATAACTGTGCCCCTGTTAGTGTAGGCAATGCCTCTATGTACCTCGCTACTAGTGTACAACCTCTAGGTTAGGCATTGCCTTTAAGTACCTCGCTATTACTGTTCCACTGTTAGGGTAGGTAATGCCTCTATTTACCTCGCTATTATTCTGTCACTGCTAAGGGAGGCAATGCCCTCCTGTACCTCTCTATTACTGTGCCACTGCTAGGGTAGACAATGCTCCCATGTACCTCTTTATTACTTTGCCACTGCTAGGGGAAACAATGCTTTGATGTACCTCTCTATTACTGTGCCACCACTACGGTAGGCAATGGTCCCATTTACATCTATATAACTGTGCCACTGCTAGGGTAGGCAATGCCTCTATGTACCTCTATATTACTGTGCCACTGCTAGGGTAGGCTATGCCCTCTATCTATCACTATGACATTGCTAGGGTAGGCAATGTCTCCATGTAACTATCTATTACTGTGCCCCTGCTAGGGTAGGCAATGACTCAATCTAACTATCTATCACTGTGTCCCTGCTAGGGTAGGCAATGCCCCCATGTAACTATCTATTACTGTGCCCTTGCTAGGGTAGGCAATGCCTCTATGTACCTCGCTATTACTGTGCCACACCTAGCGTAGGAAATGCCCCCATGTACTGCTCTATTACTATGCCCCTGCTAGGATAGGCAATGCCTCTATGTACCTTGCAATTAGTGAACCACAGCTAGGGTAGGTGATTCCCCTATGTATCTCGATATTACTGTGCCCCTGATAGGGTAGGTAAAGCATATATGTACCTTTCGAATACTGTGCCCCTGCTAAGGTAGGCAATGCATATACGTACTTCGCCATTACTGTTCCCCTGCTAGGGTAGGCAATGCATCTATGTTCCTCGCTATTACTGTGCCCCTGCTAGGGTAGGCAATGCATCTATGTACCTCGCTATTACTGTGCCACTCCTAGGGTAGGCAATGCCCCCATGTACTGCTCTATTACTGTATCCCTGCTAGGGTAGCAATACCTCTATGTACTCTGCAATTAGTGAAACACAGCTAAGGTAGTTAATTCCTCTATGTACCTCACTGTTACTGTGCCACATCTAGGGTAGGCAATGCCCCCATGTACCTCGCTATTACTGTACCACTGCCAGGGTAGGCATTGCCTCTATGTACCATTCTATTACTGTTCCCCTGCTAGGGCAGGCAATGCCCCCATGTAACACTCTATAACTGTGCCCCTGCTAGGTTAGGCAACGCCCCCATGTACCACTCTATTACTGTGCCCCTGAAAGGGTAGGCAATGCCTCTAGTACCACTCTATTACTGTGCCCCTGCTAGGACAGGCAATGGCTCTATGTACCTCGCTATTACTGTGCCCCTGCATGTGTAGGCAATGCCTCTATGTACCTATCTATTACTGAGCCCCTGCTAGGGTAGGCAATGACTCTATGTACCTCTCTCTTACTGTTCCCTTGCTAAGGCAGGCAATGCCCCCATGTACCTCGCTATTACTGTGCCACTGCTAAGTCAGGCTATGCCCCCAAGTACCTCGCTATTACTGTGCCCTGCTAGGGTAGACAACGCATCTATGTACCTCTCTATTACTGTGCCCCTGCTAAGGCAGGCAATGCCCCCAAGTACCTCGCTATTACTGTGCCACTGCTAGGGTAGGCAATGCCCTTATGTACCTCTCTATTACTGTGCCCCTGCAAGGGCAGGCAATGCCCCCCCATATACCACTCTTTTAATGTGTCCCTGCTAGGTTAGGCAATGCCCCCATATACTACTCTATTACTGTGCCCCTGCTTGTGCAGGCAATGCCCCTATGTACCACTTTATTACTGTGCTCCTGCTAGGGTAGGCAATGCCTCTATGTACCTCGCAAATACTGTGCCACTGCTAGGGTAGGCAATGCCTCTATGTACCTCTCTATTACTGTGCCTCTGCAAGTGTAGGAAATACCTCTATGTACCTATCTATTACTGTGCAGCTGCTAGGGTAGGCAATGACTCTAAGTACCTATCTATTACTGTGCCACTGCTACGGTAGGCAATGACTCTATGTACCTCGCTATTACTGTAACCCTGCTATGGCAGGCAATGCCCCCATCTACCACTCTATTACTGTGTCCCTGCTACGGTAGGCAATGCCTCATAGTACCACTCTATTACTGTGCCCCTGCAAGGCCAGGCAATGCCTCTATGTAACACTCAAATACTGTGCCCTGCTAGGGCAGGCAATGCCTCTATGTACTACTCTATTACTGTAACCCTGCTCGGGTAAGCAATGCCTCTATGTACCTCGCTATTACTGTGCCACTGCTAGGGTAGGCAATGCCCCCATATACCGCTCTATTACTGTTCCCCTGCTAAGGTAGACAATGACTCTTTGTACCTATCTATTAGTGTGCCCTGCTAGGGTAGGCAATGACCCCATGTACTTATCTATTACTATGTCCCTGCTAGGGTAGGCAATGACTCTATGAATCTATATATTACTGTGCCCCTGCTAGGGTAGGCTATGCCCCCATGTACCTATCTAATACTGTGCCCCTACTAAGGCAGGCAATGCCCCCATGTACCTCGCTATTACTGTGCCACTGCTAGGGTAGGCAATGCCTCTATGTACCTCTCTATTACTGTGCCTCTGCAAGTGTAGGAAATACCTCTATGTACCTATCTATTACTGTGCAGCTGCTAGGGTAGGCAATGACTCTAAGTACCTATCTATTACTGTGCCACTGCTACGGTAGGCAATGACTCTATGTACCTCGCTATTACTGTAACCCTGCTATGGCAGGCAATGCCCCCATCTACCACTCTATTACTGTGTCCCTGCTACGGTAGGCAATGCCTCATAGTACCACTCTATTACTGTGCCCCTGCAAGGCCAGGCAATGCCTCTATGTAACACTCAAATACTGTGCCCTGCTAGGGCAGGCAATGCCTCTATGTACTACTCTATTACTGTAACCCTGCTCGGGTAAGCAATGCCTCTATGTACCTCGCTATTACTGTGCCACTGCTAGGGTAGGCAATGCCCCCATATACCGCTCTATTACTGTTCCCCTGCTAAGGTAGACAATGACTCTTTGTACCTATCTATTAGTGTGCCCTGCTAGGGTAGGCAATGACCCCATGTACTTATCTATTACTATGTCCCTGCTAGGGTAGGCAATGACTCTATGAATCTATATATTACTGTGCCCCTGCTAGGGTAGGCTATGCCCCCATGTACCTATCTAATACTGTGCCCCTACTAAGGCAGGCAATGCCCCCATGTACCTCGCTATTACTGTGCCACTGCTAGGGCAGGCAATGCCCCCATGTACCTCGCTATTACTGTGCCCCTGCTAAGGCAGGCAATGCGACATGTTCCTCGCTATTACTGTGCCACTGCTAGGGTAGGCAATGCCCCTATGTACCTCTCTATTACTTGGCCACTGACAGGGTAGGCAATGCATCTATGTACCACTCTATTACTGTGCCCCTGCTAGGGTAGGCAATTCATCTATGTTTCTCTATCTTACTCTGCCCCTGCTAAGGCAGGCAATGCCCCCATATACCTAGCTATTACTGTGCCACTGCTAAGGCAGGCAATGCCCCCATGTACCTCACTATTACTGTGCCCCTGCTAGGGTAGGCAATCATCTATGTACCTCACTCCTACTGTGTCCCTGCTAAGGCAGGCAATGCCCCCATATACCTCTCTATTACTGTGCCACTGCTAAGACAGGCAATGCCCCCAAGTACCTCGCTATTACTGTGCCCCTGCTAGGATTGGCAATGCATCTAAATACCCCTCTATTACTGTGCCCCTGCTAGGGCAGGCAATGCCCCCATGTACCACTCTTTTACTGTGCCCCTGCTAGGTTAGGCCATGCCCCCATGTACCACTCTATTACTGTATCCCTGCTAGGGTAGGCAATGGCTCTATGTACCACTTTATTATTGTGGCACTGCTAGGGTAGGCAAGCCTATATGTACTACTCTATTACTGTGCATCTGCTAGGGCAGGCATTGCCCCTATGTACCACTCTAATACTGTGCCCCTGCTAGGGTAGGCAATACCTCTATTACCTCGCTATTACTGTGCCACTGCTAGGGTAGGCAATGCCTCTATGTACCTCTCAATTACTGTGCCCCTGCAATGGTAGGCAATGCTTCTATGTACCTATCATTTACTGTGCGCCTGCTAGGGTAGGCAATGACTCTATGTACCTATCTATTACGGTGCCACTGCTAGGGTATGCAATGACTCAATGTACCTCGATATTACTGTGCCCCTGTTAGGGCAGCCAATGCCCCCATGTACAACTCTATTACTGTGACCCTGTTAGGGTAGGCAATGCCTCTATGTAACACTCTATTACTGTGCCCCTGCTAGGGCAGGCAATGCCCCCATGTAACTCTATTACTGTGCCACTGATAATGTAGGCAATGCCTCTATGTACCACTCTATTACTGTGCCCCTGCTAAGGAAGGCAATATCTCTCTGTAACATTCTATTACTTTGCCCCTGCTAGGGCAGGCAATGCCCCCATGTACCACTCTATTACTGTGCCCCTGCTAGGTTAGGCAACGCCCCCATGTACCACTCTATTACTGTGCCACTGTTAGGGTAGGCATAGCCTCTATGTACCTCGCTATTACTGTGCCACTCCTAGGGTAGGCAATGCCTCTAAGTACCACTATATTACTGTGCCCCTGCTAGGACAGGCAATGGATCTATGTACCTCGCTATTACTGTGACACTTCTAGGGGAGGCAATGCCTCTATATACCACTCTATTTCTGTGCCACTGCTAGGACAGGAAATGCCTCTATGTACCTCGCTATTACTGTGCCCCTACATGTGTAGGCAATGCCTCTATGTACCTATCTATTACTGAGCCCCTGCTAGGGTAGGCAATGACTTTATGTACCTATCTATTAGTTTGCCCCTGGTAGGGTAGGCAATGCCCCCATGTATCTAACTAATACTGTTCCCCTTATAGGGTAGGCAATGCCTCTATGTACCTCGCTATTACTGTGCCACTGCTAGGGTAAGCAATGCCCCCATATACCGCTCTATTACTGTTCCCCTGCTAGGGTAGGCAATGACTCTATGTACCTATCTATTAGTGTGCTCTGTTAGGGTAGGCAATGCCCCCATGTACTTATCTATTACTATGCCCCTGCTAGGGTAGGCAATGACTCTATGAATCTGGCTATTACTGTGCCCCTGCTAGGGTAGGCTATGCCCCCATGTACCTCTCTATTACTGTGCCACTGCTAAGGCAGGCAATGCCCCCATGTACCTCGCTATTACTGTGCCACTGCTAGGGCAGGCAATGCCCCGATGTACCTCGCTATTACTGTGCCCCTGCTAAGGCAGGCAATGCCCCCATGTACCTCGCTATTACTGGGCCCCTGCTAGGATAAGCAATGCATCTATGTACCTCTCTATTACTCTGCCACTGCCAAGGTAGGCAATGCGTCTATGTACCTCTCTATTACTGTGCCCCTGCTAGGGTAGGCAATTCATCTATGTACCTCTATTTTACTCTGCCCCTGCTAAGGCAGGCAATGCCCCTGCTAAGGCTGGCAATGCCCCCATATACCTCGCTATTACTGTGCCACTGCTAAGGCAGTCAATGCCCCCATGTACCTCGCTATAACTGTGCCCCTGCTAGGGTAGGCAATTCATCTATGTACCTCTCTTTTACTGTCCCCCTGCTAAGGCAGGCAATGCCCCCATATACCTCGCTATTACTGTGCCACTGCTAATGCAGGAAATGCTCCCATGTACCTCGCTATTACTGTGCTCTGCTAGGATAAGCAATGCATCTATGTACCTCTCTATTACTGTGCCCCTGCTAGGTTAGGCAATGCCCTCATGTACCACTCTATTACTGTGCCCCTGAAAGGGTAGGCAAAGCCTCCAAGTACCAATCTATTACTGTGCCCCTGCTAGGGCAGGCAATGACTCTATGTACCTCGCTATTACTGTGCCACTGCTAAGGAAGGCAATGCCTCTATATACCACTCTATTACTGTGCCACTGATAGGGCAGGAAATGCTTCTATGTACCTCGCTATTACTGTGCCCCTGCATGTGTAGGCAATGCCTCTATATACCTATCTATAACTGAGACCCTGCTAGGGTAGGAAATGACTCTATGTACCTATCTATTAGTTTGCCCCTGCTAGGGTAGGCAATGCCCCCATGAATCTATATAATACTGTGCCCCTGTTAGGGTAGGCAATGACTCTATGTACTTATCTATTAGTGTACCCCTGCTAGGGTAGGCAGTGCCCTCATGTATTTATCTATTACTGTGCCCCTGCTAGGGTAGGGAATGCCTCTATGAATCTATCTTTTACTGTGCCCCTGCTAGGGTAGGCTATGCCCCCATGTACCTCTAAATTACTGTGCCCCTGCTAGGGTAGGCAATGAATCTATGTACTTATTTAATACTGTGCCCCAGCTAGGGAAGGCAATATCCCCATGTACCACTCAATTACTGTACCCCTGCTAGGGTAAGTAATGCCTCTATGTACCTTGCAATTAGTGAACCACAGCTAAGATAGGCTCTTTCTCTATGTACTTCGATATGACTGTGCCCCTGCTAGGGTAGTTAATGCATCTATGTACCTCGCTATTTCTCTGCCCCTGCTAAGGCAGGCAATGCCCCAATGTACCTCGCTATTAATGTGCCACTGCTAGGGTAGGCAATGCCCCTATGTACCTCTCTATTACTGTGCCACTGCCAGAGTAGGCAATGACTCTATGTACCTATTTATTACTGTGCCCTGCTAGGGCAGGCAGTGCCCCCATGCACCACTCTATAACTGTGCCCCTGCTAGGGTAGGCAATGCCTCTATGTATCTATCTACTACTGTGCGCCTGCTAGGGTAGGCAATCACTCTATGAACCTATCTATTACTGTGCCCCTGCTTGGGTAGGCAATGCCTCTATGTACCTATATATTACTGTGCCCCTGCTAGGTTAGGCAATAACTCTATGTACTTATCTATTACTGTCCCCCTGAATGGGTAGCCAATGCTCCATCTACCTATCTATTCTTGTCCACTGCTAGGGTAGGCAATGCCTCTATGTACCTCGCTATTACTGTGCCACTGCTATGGTAAGGCAATGCCTATATGATACTATCTATTACTGTGCCATTGTTAGGGTAGGGAGTGCCTCTATGTACCTCGCTATTAGTCTACCACAGCTAGGGTAGGCAATGCCTCTAGGTACGTTAATATAACTGTGCCCCTGCTAGGGTAGGCAATGCCTCTATGTACCTCGCTATTACTCTGCCTCTGCTTGGGTAGGCAATGCCTTTATGTACCTCGCAATTACTGTGCCCTTTCTAGGGTAGGAAATGCCTCTAGGTACCTCGCTATTAGTGTACCACTGCTAGGGTAGGCATCGCCTTTATGTACCTCGCTATTACTGTGCCCCTGCTAAGGGAGGCAATGCTCCCATGTACCTTTCTATTAGTGTACCAACGCTATGGTAAGCAATGCTCCCATGTACCTCTCTATTAGTGCACCAATGCTAGGGTAGGCAATGCTCCCATGTACCTATCTATTACTGTGCCCCTGCTTGGGTAGGCAATGCTTCTATGTAACACACTATTACTGTGCCCTTGCTAGGGTAGGCAATGCCTCTATGTACCTCGCTATTACTGTGCCCCTGCTAGGGTAGGCAATGACTTTTTGTACCACTCTATTACTGTGCGCCTGCTAGGGTAGGCAATGACTCTATGTACCTATCTATTACTGTGCCCTTGCAAGGGTAGGCAATGACTCTATGTACCTATCTATTACTCTGCCCCTGCTAGGGTAGGCAATGCCTATATGTATCTATCCATTACTGTGCGCCTGCTAGGGTAGGCAATGACTCTATGAACCTATCTATTACTGTGGTGTTGCAAGGGTAGGCAATGACTCTATGTACCTATCTATTACTGTGCCCCTGCTAGGGCAAGGAATGCCCCCATGTAACACTCTATTACTGTGCGCCTGCTAGGGTATGCAATGACTCTATGATCCTATCTATTACTGTGCCCTTGCAAGGGTAGCCAATGACTCTATGTACCTATTTATTACTGTGCCCTGCTAGGGCAGGCAGTGCCCCCATGTACTACTCTATAACTGTGCCCCTGCTAGGGTAGGCAATGCCTCTATGTATCTATCTATTACTGTGCACCTGCTAGGGTAGGCAATCACTCTATGAACCTATCTATTACTGTGCCCCTGCTAGGTTAGGCAATGCCTCTATGTATCTATCTATTACTGTGCCCCTGCTAGGGTAGGCAATGACTCTATGTACTTATCTATTATTGTCCCCCTGAGTGGGTAGGCAATGCTCCATCTACCTATCAATTACTGTACCACTGCTAAGGTAGGCAATGCCTCTATGTACCTCGCTATTACTGTGCTACTGCTATGGTAGGCAATGCCTCTATGTAACTATCTATTACTGTGCCACTGTTAGCGTAGGCAGTGCCTCTATGTACCTCGCTATTAGTCTACCACAACTAGGGTAGGCAATGCCTCTATGTATGTTGATATAACTGTGCCCCACCTAGGGTATGCAATGCCTCTATGTACCTCGTTACTACTCTGCCCCTGCTTGGGTAGGCAATGCCTTTATGTAGTTCGCAATTACTGTGCCCTTTCTAGGGTAGGAAATGCCTCTAGGTACCTCGCTATTAGTGTACCACCGCTAGGGTAGGCATTGCCTTTATGTACCTCGCTATTACTGTGCCCCTGCAGAGGGAGGCAATGCTCACATGTACCTTTCTATTAGTGTACCAACGCTAGGGTAGGCAATTCTCCCATGTACCTCTCTATTAGTGCACCAATGCTAGGGTAGGCAATGCTCCCATGTACCTCTCTATTTCTGTGCCCCTGCTAGGGTAGGCAATGCTCCCATGTACCTCTCTATTAGTGCACCAATGCTAGGTTAGGCAATGCTCCCATGTACCTATCTATTACTGTGCCCCTGCTTGGGTAGGCAATGCTTCTATGTATCACAATATTACTGGGCCCTTGCTAGGGTAGGCAATGCCTCTATGTACCTCGCTATTACTGTGCCCCTGCTAGGGTAGGCAAAGTTCCATCTACCTATATATTACCGTGCTACTGCTAGGTGGGGCAATACTCCCATGTACCTCTCTCTTACTGTGCCACTGCCAGGGTAGGCAATGCCCCCATGTACCTCTCTATTACTGTGCACCTGCTAGGGTAGGCAATGCCCTCATGTACCTCTCTATTATTTTGCCACTGCTAGTTTATATAATTCTCTCATTTACCTCTCTATTACTGTGCCCCTGCTAGGGTAGGCAATGCCTCTATGTACCTCTCTCTTACTGTGCCACTGCTAGGGTAGGCAATGCCCCTATGTACCTCTTTATTACTGTGCCCCTGCTAGGGTAGGCAATGCCCCCATGTACCTCTCTATTACTGTGCCACTGCTAGGGTAGGTAATCCTCCCATGTACCTCTCTCTTACTGTGCCACTACTATGGTAGGCAAGGCCTCTATGTACCTCTCTATTACTGTGCCACTGCTAGGGTAGGCAATGCCTCTATGTACCTCTATATTACTGTGCCACTGCCAGGGTAGGCAATGCTTCCATGTATATCTCTATTACTGTGCCACAGCTAGGGTGGGCAATGCTCCCATGTACCTTTCTATTACTGTTCCACTGCTAGGGTGGGCAATGGTCCCATCTAGCTCTCTATAACTGTGCCACAGCTAGGGTAGTTAGTGCTCCCATGTACCTCTCTATTACTGTGCCACTGCTAGCATATGCAATGCTCCCATGTACCTCTCTATTACTCTTCAACTGCTAGTGTAAACACAGTTCCAAATATAAACTGTAGGTCCATCTCATGTTTAAATATAATGGGAATCTTCATCAGTATCAATTTAATCATTGAAGGCTTCAACAAATTTGTGTAAGTTTGTATTTTATGAATATTGTTATTAGGAATTAGAATTATATATTTTTATGAATTTGTCAATATCATTTTAAAAATCAGATTATGGCTTTCTTTCTATTTATCTTCATTTTTATTACCTTTTAGCTTCTTACATGCTTAGACGTCAACATGCTAACGTCAGTCACCAAAAGCCAAATTGGGCATGAACGAATAGCAGTGCTTTTATGCTACAAACTGCAATACGAAGAAAAAAATATATATTGACTGGGAAGGGTTGTGAAAGTATGGGCTTTATGGCTTCGACAACCCTTTTGTTTTACGACAGATGACAGTAGCCTACAGTATGAGAGACTGAATACATCGTAATCTGGTCTCTTTTCCAATCTCGTTCTATCACAAACTTAGATGCATTCATTTAAAGTGTAAAAATTAGACCTAATCTTATTTGTTTTGATTTCGATGTAAAAACAATTTAAAACGTACATTTCTGTCCGAAAAGTATTATGAATAATAAATTCAAATTAAAGGATACCTTTTTGTGAGATTTACTGGAGGTAATTATGACCCCGAAGGCCAAGTTCGAGCCTACCTGGTGTTTCCAGAATGTATATAAATAAAATCTGATAAAACTGACCATATTAGTTCTATTTAATATTTTTAATTTCTCATATAGGGTTTTAAGCTTTTCGTCCTTGAAACTATGCAGCTTTACGTGCCTCCGAACAAAGGACGACTTTATGTCTGCTCTTGAGGGTTCTAGCCCTCAAACTAATATTTGTTTACGGAAGGAAATGTTTGAAATTTTAAGTATTTATAAGACCTTGACGATTTAAAAAATATACATATATATGATAAAGATTTTACATAATATGTAATAGTAAGTTAATTTTTTAATATAAATATTATTTGAAGTTAGTTTACTAACCAATGGTGTTTATAAAGTTATTTTAAGTGGCAGTTGTAATTTGGTTCAAATATGGTGCCTGAATAGTATTTAATTTATTAAATATGTTAGTTTTTTCTGAGTGAAAACATACCATTAAGGGGTGGGCATATAAAATATTTTTGAAAGTTCACTTCTAACCCTAATAGACTATATTACAATATATATATGACTGTGAATAACATTTATCTATTAAAATATTTTTAATATGAATTTTATTAACTATGTTGTTAAAATTGTATTTTTGGTTACGAACAAAGAGGAAGGAAAAGTAATATCATAAGTAATGGATAGTAATGATTTAAACAGGATGAAGAGGATGAATATAGAATGTTAGTGTTACACGATATTACTTAGAGAAACAAAATGAAGAGAATAAGGAAGCGCCCCCTCCCCCCCCCTACCCAACGATGTTTGTTTTTGAGCCTAAACAGTTTTACTGATCAGGCTAAGACTTGGTAACTGGAATATTTATAAAGTTCCTTTGAGGAATTTTTGGAAATAGATATCTAACCCTAAAATTAATGCTAGTTTACTGAAGAGCAAAAGGAGATCAAATCGATTTCTTCTAATTCTTCTCTAGCGATTTTATTAAAACTTGTAGTAAGATGCCGTTTAGCATTATAAATAAATGACTACTTTCATTTTCCCATGAAAATGAATCCAAGGCTACTTTAAACAAGCGTAAATTCTCAATTTTGACAATATCTCCGCAACAATTTGAGATACGAAATAACATACCAAGGTAAAGATGTAGTATTATTAAAGATAAGATTCTTTTATTTGAAACTTATTTTTATCAAATAAACAGTTTCCAATATATATTAAAATATATAAATTTGTATCTAGGACTTTAAAAATGTGAGATTGATTGTTATTATCTTTGGTGGACGGAGATGTTCCTTTTTTTTCAATGTTTCTGTAAAAGTGTATATTCTTTCATTTATGCTCTTTCATGGAACGTAATTCTCTATTTTTTTTTCCTCATGTTTATTCACAAATGTTTGTCTCACAAATCTTAGTAGTTTACTAGATGTCTCATTTTTTGAATAAATAAGAAAGACAGTGCACTTCAAATTACAAGTGGATCTATCATTCAAGCGGTTTTGATAAAGCCCTTTTTTTCAGCCTCCTCTTATTTAAAAATCATATCCAATCTTAAGTGAGGGATTTGCGATTTTCAGCTTGCACTGAAATATAAGTTGCATCTTAATTACTATTCAAGTTCCGTTTTCCTGTCGTTGTCAGACTTATGTACTGGTATAGCTTACAAGATGTGTTTGTCTCTATGCGTTGCCTGGGTAAAGTTAGTAGTCTCGTTAGAACTAAATTTGTATTTAAACTTAAAACTTCTATTGAAACTTAAGTTTGTATTTATGCTATTCATTAATAATAAACTCTGATAGGAAAATAATGAATACTATAGATAACCATACATTAAGCTTGGACAATCGTGATTAAATATATTATTAGCACCATAAATCGGTAGCCATATAGTTTGTCATTGTGCTCACAGGATATTTAAAAGCAAAATTATTTAAATTGAGATTCACAACCTAAAGTCGCATTAAGTAAGTATTTCAAATTTCAGATTTTCAGCTTTCTTAATTTTGAAGTTATAATGTTAAAAAACACCCAAAAAAACATATAATTATTAAACATAATTTATTATCAATGCCTTATTGATAAACTGAACTATTTATTTTAAATATAAAAAGTACCAATAAATAATAATACCAAAGCACCTAGGGTTTATTAATTGTTAATATGTGTTAGCTCACAAGTACCCATTGTTTGTTAATACACACATACATGTATGTATATATATAGGGATATTCACATTTGGGCGTGTGAGATTTATAATACTACCTACCCCAAGGCGAATTCTATTTACATAATTAGAATTGTTTTAAATACAAGCTAACATGTATATTCAAGTTTAATATTTGAGTAATGAGAAACAACACATCCCAACTGCAACTCTTTGCCCTGTCTCGGTATTGAAGTGAATTCGAATAACACTACTTGTGGACGAGACCAGTATCAAAGTGAACAGAGAGATATGTAATATAATGTTTGTTTATATGGGAGCTTTATTTGTCACTAGAAGGACGTTCTTTGATAGAAATAATATGCTTTTATATCTTATATCTGCTTCAAAGAGATCATTCATGCAAGGAAATAACAAAACCAACATTGCAACTATATAGTATTCCATTTATTTGAAACTCAACAGTCACACCATTATCTTTCTACTAATTATTTTTGACAAATCCACATGTTTTCAACAAAACTACTTGTCCTAAAATTTCTATCTTTCATTTAAACAGCCCATTCTTCTCGTTGTGTCGTTTGTGTTTCAAAAAGACAATCATAATAGTAACTGTAATGATATTATTTGACGATAGTAAAACTAATAAAATAGCAAAAATTCTTGGCTGAAGCCTCAACTACCACAACAGATAAGATATACTAATTTATTTACTCTATGATAATAGGAACTCAAGATTTCATTGCCGGAATTAAAAAGGTCCGACACCTATTCCTATTTTAAGCTAGTTCTATCCAGTCCATCTCATTCGACCCTATTCCTATCTTAAGATAGTTCCATCTAGTCTAGCTCATTACAACCTATCTCTATCTTGAGTTAGTTCTATCCAGCACACCTCATTACAACCTGTCTCTATCTTGAGTTAGTTCTATCCAGCACACCTCATTACAACCTGTCTCTATCTTGAGTTAGTTCTATCACGCACACCTCATTACAACCTGTCTCTATCTTGAGTTAGTTATATCCAGCACACCTCATTACACCCTGTCTCTATCTTGAGATAGTTCTATCTAGTCTAGCTCATTACACCCTATCCCTATCTTGAGATAGTTCTATCCAGCACATCTCATTACACCCTGTCTATCTTGAGATAGTTCTATCCAGCACACCTCACTACACCCTGTTTCTATCTTGAGATAGTTCTATCTAGTCTAGCTCATTACACCCTATCTCTATCTTGAGATAGTTATATCTAGTCTATCTCATTACACCCTATCTCTATTTTGAGATAGTTCTATCCAGTCAAACCTCATTACAACCTGTCTCTATCTTGAGTTAGTTCTATTACGCACACCTCATTACAACCTGTCTCTATCTTGAGATAGTTCTATCCAGCACACCTCATTACAACCTATCTCTATCTTGAGTTAGTTCTATCCAGCACACCTCATTACACCCTATCTCTATCTTGAGTTAGTTCTATCTAGACCACCACATTACAACCTGTCTCTATCTAGAGTTAGTTCTATCCAGCACACCTCATTACACCCTGTCTCTATCTTGAGATAGTTCTAACTAGTCTAGCTCATTACACCCTATCTCTATTTTAAGTTAGTTCTATCCAGTGCACCTCATTACAACGTATCTCTATCTTGAGTTAGTTATATCCAGCACACCTCATTACAACCTGTCACTATCTTGAGTTAGTTCTATCCTGCCACCTTATTACAACCTGTCTCTATCTTGAGATAGTTCTATCTAGTCTAGCTCATTACAACCTGTCTCTGTCTTGAGTTAGTTCTATCCTGCCACCTTATTACAACCTGTCTCCATCTTGAGATAGTTCTATCTAGTCTATCTCATTACACCCTATCTGTATTTTGAGATAGTTCTATCCAGTCTACCTCATTACACTCTATCTTGAGTTAGTTCTATCTAGCACACCTCATTACACCCTAACCCTATCTTGAGATAGTTATATCCAGTACACCTCATTACACCCTATCCCTATCTTGAGATAGTTATATCCAGTCTACCCCATTACACCCTATCCCTATCTTGAGATAGTTCTATACAGCACAACTCATTACACCCTATCCCTATCTTGAGATAGTTCTATCTAGTCTAGCTCATTACACCCGGTCTCTATGTTGAGTTAGTTCTATCCAGCACACCTCATTACAACCTATCTCTATCTTGAGCTAGTTCCATATAGCACACCTCATTACACCCTATTCCTATCTTGAGATAGTTCTATTCAGAACATCTCATTACACCCTATCTCTATCTTGAGATAGTTCTATCCAGCACACCTCATTACACCCTATCTCTATCTTGAGATAGTTGTATCCAGCACAACTCATTACACCCTAACCCTATCTTGGATAGTTCTATCCTGTCTACCTCATTACGCACTATCTCTATCTTAAGTATCCATCACACCTCATTATGCCCTATCCCTATCTTGAGATAGTTCTATCCAGCACACCTAATTTCACCCTATCTCTATCTTGAGATAGTTCTATCTAGTCTAGCTCATTACACCCTGTCTCTATGTTGAGTTAGTTCTATATATCACACGTCATTACACCCTATCTATATCTTGAGTTAGTTTCTATCTAGCACACCTCATTACACCCTATCCCTATCTTGAGATTGATATATCAAGTCTATCTCATTACACCCTATCTCTATCTTGAGATAGTTCTATCCAGCACATCTCATTACACCCTATCTCTATCTTAAGTATCCAGCACACCTCATTACACCCTATCTCTATCTTGAGATAGTTCTATCCAGCACACCTCATTACACCATATCCCTATCTTGAGATAGTTATATCCAGTCTACCTCATTACACCCTATCCCTATCTTGAGATAGTTCTATCCAGCACAACTCATTACACCCTATCCCTATCTTGAGATAGTTCTATCTAGTCTAGCTCATTACACCCTATCCCTATCTTGAGATAGTTCTATCTAGTTTAGCTCATTACACCCTGTCTCTATGTTGAGTTAGTTCTATCCAGCACACCTCATTACACCCTATCTCTATCTTGAGTTAGATCTATCTAGCACACCTCACTACACCCTATCCCTATCTTGATATAGTTCTATTCATCTCTATCTTGAGATAGTTCTATCCAGTCTACCTCATTACACACTGTCTCTATATTAAGTATCCAGCACACCACATTATACCCTATCCCTATCTTGATATAGTTCTATTCAGCACACCTCACTATACCCTATCCCTATCTTGAGATAGTTCTATCTAGTTTAGCTCATTACACCCTGTCTCTATCTTGAGCTAGTTCTATCCAGCACATCCTCATTACACCCTATCTCTATCTTGAGATAGTTCTATCTAGTTTAGCTCATTACACCCTGTCTCTATGTTGAGTTAGTTGTATCCTGCACACCTCATTACACCCTATCTCTATCTTGAGTTAGTTCTATCCAGCATACCTCATTTCACCCTATTTCTATCTTGAGTCAGTTCTATCCTGTCTACCTAATTACACCCTATCTCAATCTTAAGTATCCAGCACACCTCATTATACCCTATCTCTATCTTGAGTTAGTTCTATCCAGCGCACCTCATTACACCTTATCTCTATCTTAAGTATCCAGCTATACCCTATCTTTATCTTGAGTTAGTTCTATACATCTCACCTCATTACACCCTATCTCTATCTTAAGTATCCAGCACACCTCATTAAACCCTATCTCTATCTTGAGTTAGTTCTATCCAGCAAACTTCATTAAACCCTATCTCTTTCTTGAGCTAGTTCTATCCAATCTACCTAATTACACCCTATCTCAATCTTAAGTATCCACACACCTCATTATACCCTATCTCTATCTTGAGTTAGTTCTATCCAGCGCACCTCATTACACCTTATCTCTATCTTAAGTATCCAGCTAGTTAGTTTTATCCAGCGCACCTCATTACACCCAATCTCAATCTTAAGTATCCACACACCTCATTATACCCTATCTCTATCTTGAGTTAGTTCTATCCAGCGCACCTCATTACACCCTATCTCTATCTTGAATTAGTTCTATCCAGTCTACCTCATTACACCTTATCTCTATCTTAAGTATCCAGCACACCTCATTACACCCTATCTCTATCTTGAGCTAGTTCTATCCAGCATACCTCATTTCACCCTATTTCTATCTTGAGTCAGTTCTATCCTGTCTACCTAATTACACCCAATCTCAATCTTAAGTATCCACACACCTCATTATACCCTATCTCTATCTTGAGTTAGTTGTATCCAGCACACCTCATTACACCCTATCTCTATCTTGAGATAGTTCTATCTAGTTTAGCTCATTACACCCTGTCTCTATGTTGAGTTAGTTAGTTTTATCCAGCGCACCTCATTACACCCAATCTCAATCTTAAGTATCCACACACCTCATTATACCCTATCTCTATCTTGAGCTAGTTCTATCCAGCACACCTCATTACGCCCTATCTCTATATTGAGATAGTTCTATCTAGTTTAGCTCATTACACCCTGTCTCTATGTTGAGTTAGTTGTATCCAGCACACCTTATTACACCCTATCTCTATCTTGAGTTAGTTGTATCCAATCTTCCTAATTACACCCTATCTCAATCTTAAATATCCACACACCTCATTATACCCTATCTCTATCTTGAGTTAGTTGTATCCAGCACACCTCATTAAACCCTATCACTATCTTGAGTTAGTTATATCCAGCACACCTCATTACACCCTATCCCTATCTTGAGATAGTTCTATCCTGTCTACCTCATTACACACTATCTCTATCTTTAGTATCCAGCACACCTCATTACACCCTATCTCAATCTTGAGTTAGTTCTATCCAGTCTACCTTATTACACCCTATCTCTATCTTGAGTTAGTTCTATCCAGCACACCTCATTACACCCTATCCCGATCTTGAGTTAGTTATATCCAGCACACCTCATTACACCCTATACTTTCTTGAGCTAGTTCTATCCAGTCTACCTCATTACACCCTATATCTATCTTAAGTATCCAGCACACCTCATTACACCCTATCCCTATCTTGAGATAGTTCTATCTAGTCCAGCCCATTATACCCTATCCCTATCTTGAGATAGTTCTATCTAGTCTAGCTCATTATACCCTATCTCTATCTTGAGTTAGTTCTATCCAGCACACCTCATTACACCCTAACTCTATCTTGAGCTAGTTCTATCCAGCACACCTCATTACACCCTATTACTTTCTTGAGCTAGTTCTATCCAGTTTACCTCATTACACCCTATCTCTATCTTGAGATAGTTCTATCTAGTCTAGCTCATTACACCCTGTCTCTATGTAGAGCTAGTTCTATCCAGCACACGTCATTACACCCTGTCTATATCTTGAGATAGTTCTATCTAGTCTAGCTCATTACACCCTATTTCAATCTAGAGTTAGTTCTATCCAGCACACCACATAATACCCTATTTCTATCTTGAGTTAGTTCTATCCAGCACACATCATTACACCCTGTCTCTATCTTGAGATAGTTCTATCTAGTCTAGCTCATTACACCCTGTCTTTATCTTGAGTTAGTTCTATCCAGCCCACCTCATAACACCCTATCTCTATCTTGAGTTAGTTACATCCAGCACACCTCATTAGAACCTGTCTCTATCTTGAGTTAGCTCTATCCAGCACACCTCATTATAACCTGTCTCTATCTTGAGTTAGTTCTATCCTGCCAGCTTATTACAACCTGTCTCTATCTTTAGATAGTTTTATCCAGCACACCTCATTAAAACCTGTCTCTTCTTGAGTTAGTTCTATCCAGCTCACCTCAATACACCCTATCTCTATCTTAAGTATCCAGCACACCTTATTTTACCCTATCCCTATCTTGAGATAGTTCTATCTAGTCTAGCTCATTATATCTTATCCCTATCTTGAGTTAGTTCTATCCAGCACACCTCATTACTTCCTATCCGTATCTTGAGATAGTTCTATCCAGCACACCTCATTACACCCTATCCCTATCTTGAGATAGTTCCATCGTGTCTACCTCATTACGCCCTGTCTCTATGTTGAGTTATTTCTATCCAGCACACCTCATTACAACCTATCTCTATCTTGAGTTAGTTCTATCTAGCACACCTCATTACACCCTAACCCTATCTTGCGATAGTTATATCCAGTACACCTCATTACACCCTATCTTGAGATAGTTATATCCAGTCTACCCCATTACACCCTATCCCTATCTTGAGATAGTTCTATACAGCACAACTCATTACACCCTATCCCTATCTTGAGATAGTTCTATCTAGTCTAGCTCATTACACCCGGTCTCTATGTTGAGTTAGTTCTATCCAGCACACCTCATTACAACCTATCTCTATCTTGAGCTAGTTCCATATAGCACACCTCATTACACCCTATTCCTATCTTGAGATAGTTCTATTCAGAACATCTCATTACACCCTATCTCTATCTTGAGATAGTTCTATCCAGCACACCTCATTACACCCTATCTCTATCTTGAGATAGTTGTATCCAGCACAACTCATTACACCCTAACCCTATCTTGGATAGTTCTATCCTGTCTACCTCATTACGCACTATCTCTATCTTAAGTATCCATCACACCTCATTATGCCCTATCCCTATCTTGAGATAGTTCTATCCAGCACACCTAATTTCACCCTATCTCTATCTTGAGATAGTTCTATCTAGTCTAGCTCATTACACCCTGTCTCTATGTTGAGTTAGTTCTATATATCACACGTCATTACACCCTATCTATATCTTGAGTTAGTTCTATCTAGCACACCTCATTACACCCTATCCCTATCTTGAGATTGATATATCAAGTCTATCTCATTACACCCTATCTCTATCTTGAG
>CABFVX010004282.1:43769-59725 GCA_902151425.1 Timema shepardi | reverse complement strand
TAACCCCCCCCCCCCCCTTCTCCTTCATTCAATATTTCTCTTGAATTGCACTTTTAAGTTCAACTCCTTCTGCCATCACATACTTCATCCTTTTCCTGTCCCAATATGTTCTTTCCATGTTTATTTTCCTGTGCTGTGTATGCGTATTTTCCATCTTTATTCCTCGTAGGTAGATTCAAAGAAGAGCTCGTTTTACTAACAAATCTCAGTACATTTTTTTTTTGTTTGTCTCCGCAATATGCATGCGGGCAATTTGAGGACATTAAGGGCCGTTTATTTTCTCTGCCTGTCCGCTATTCAACCTCCCAGGCTGAGACTGGGTGTGGAAATACCGGATACACGACCGCCTAGCTTGCCTCAATATAAGTTTAGTGACCTTTAGATCACGTCTTTATTAGGTTAAAGGTTAACTGTTTCTTTACTTGCAACTCACATCGGTGGGTACGTGGAATAGATGTCTGGCTCATCTAGTCTGGTTTATTTGGGATGGGGAGGTAGGGGATCAAATCCTGGTAAGGTGAATTGACAGTGGTATTTCCTAAAAGGTTTCTATTCCTCCCTCCATTAAAATGTGGGAATACTTCCTCTTAATAACTAGCCTCCCAATTTACATATCCTTTTTAAAGCAATTAAACGTGGACGGCCTGGACCAATAAGTGGTACTTAAGGTGATATTGCTTAATGGTTTCGCTCCATCCACGCCAATGCAGGCACATTCCTCAAGATCAGTGGTTAAAAGCAGATACATATTATGGAGTGCATAAAATATAATATATATGTGATATATTTGTTGGTATTAAAGATGTATATTTTAGATTTAGATTATAGAATATACTATATATCTTGTCTTATGCACCAATAAATTTGTGGGTACGAAGTTAAAGAAAATTTATATTTGTGGGTACGCGAACACAAAATGTTAAATACTACTGCTCTAAATTTTACTTTTATTATGGCTATTACATTATCTTAGTTAATAGAAAGAGCCCAGACAAATAGTAGGGCACAGTTATATAAAACAAAACAAAAAAAAAATAGAAAACTATCATTGTCTTTTATAAGCGTATATTTTAATTCATAAAGGGCAGAATCTACAAAATAAATTAGTTTATAATATTCCATTAAGCTTGAAAGCAAGCATATGTCTTTTTTTAGCACCGCCTCTTACAAACCATTCGGGCTATACACTTGTGTACTAATTATACTGATGATCTTAGGGATTTGGTAGGTTATAATAATAAGTGTATCCGCATTTGCGTGGAGGGGAGTATAAAGTTATTTTGGAGCAACCACCCTCATTACAACTGACCGAGATTCGAATCTCAATCTCCACGTCATTGTCACTTTAGCCTACTGCAAGAATCGTGCGTTAGACCATGCGGACACCTAACAGGTCATATAGATGATAAGATTGATATCTATATAATATTATAATTTACGTTACTCGGTGTACGTATGGATGCTATTTTGACCTTGTTTTCGGTGTCATAAAAAATGACCGAGGTCCTTAAAGAAATATCTTGATCACTTATAAATTTTCACAGTCCAGTACCAATCCCTGGGCTACAGACTAGTAAGAAACAGACTCAACCTTAAGGGGGTTTGCTGTGTTCCTTTTGCCAGCTTGAGTCCTTCAACACTGGGCTTCGCTAGTGTTACTGCTGGTTGATTATAGGACTAACTGCAGCGATCCTAGTGTTCAAGGACTCAAGCTTCCAAAAGGAGTGCAACCATTTTAACCTGGAGGTTGAGTGTCTGGGTATATTATTTGTCTGTACGCTGAGCCTTACTACAAACCCTGCAATTTTCACAAGTAAGAAAGTTGACTTAAGCAGTTTTTCCCCTGGATATGCCAACTATTTCCCCCCTTATTCACCCATCAAATAATTGGATTGTTCTGTGAATATTCACCAACTACAGATATTAAGGTTTCAATGATTTACTCATCACTAAGGACCAAACATTGATAACATAAATATTGGCAAAAATTTACTAATAAAATTACTCTAGAAATTTACAAAAAATTACTTAAAATTTATTTAAAAAATATTTAAAAATATGAAGTAAGAATTGTAATGAATACACATGACTAGGTCAAAAATGAACTTTGCAAATTAAAACTAAATATATATTTATATAATAAAAAGCATTTAACGACTAAGTTCTTATTTTTGCTAGATAAGAACATTGATTTTCAAATATCTGCTTAAGAAGCTATAGCTATCTCCTTCAACGCAACTATTTCCAGCTTTTTTAAGAATAAAATAGCCAAACCTATTATTTATGCTTTTAGTGAGGATTACTCCATCTAGATACAATATTCTGAAAATTGAAAAATGACTTTTGTACCTGGGACCTTTGGCTTAGTACGCCATTGCTCTTGCCACTGAGCTATCCAGGAATCGTCTCATGCCCAGGGTCATTCTCCACTCATATTTTAAGGCAGAGTCTATAATGGACATGCAGAAATCGTCGGCTACAAATGTGTGATTTTATTAAGATCACGTGCTATCAGATAACGCAGCCACCTTTGACTCAGTAGTTGGATTATTGCTAACACTTGTACAACTATTATAATTGTAAGGGATTGCATATCTTAAGACTCAAATAGCTAAAGCTATTATGTATGCCTTTACTGAGGACTACTCCATCTAGATATCACATTTGTAGTCGATGATTTCTGCACGTCCATCATATACTTTGCCTTAAGATATGAGTGAAAAATGACCCTGGACATGGGATGATTCCTGGATAGCTCAGTGGTTCCAGCATTGGCGTACTAACCCAAAGGTTCAGGGGTTCGATTCTCGTGTCCAGGTGTCACTTTTAAATTTCCAGAATATATTTCCAGCTTTGTTGCAGAGAATCATCAGGAATGTAGATTTTTCAACCATGCACGTGAAGAATGTACAAATTCAATTTTAATTATTATATTATATTCTAATTGTGTGATAATAAATCTTATGTTTGACTAATCTTACATTCACAAAACATCTATAATATTTTTAAAAAAAGTAGAGAGTATACTTATTCCAGAAAATGCATAAAAACAACCAAATAATAAATCAAACCAAGACGGTATGGGCTAAAATTCCCAAGTGACAAATATGGCCTATAAAAAAAGTTTCCTCAACCAGGAACATGAAAATAATTTATGTACGCCTGAGCATTGTCTATGCTGTACCAAATAAAAAAAGATGACATGTCATCTAAGTCTGGGACCGTCTCATCCTATAATTATTCCACTCATATTTCACCTCTGTTGTGTTTTCTTGAGTAGTTTTATATGTCATACTCCCTCTCCCCTTTGAACTGGTCTTGTATTGAGCTGTTAAAACGATTCAACTGCCATATCCTTGTTTGTTCAATAACTACACAAGTCACACAGATTATCTATATTACAATAGTATATTATCTTTTGCATATTGCTAACCGTCAGTGCCTTTTGCATTTAATTACACAATGAAGTAGGGATGAGGAAGAGTATAACTTAGACAAAATGTACCCAAATTGGTGTGAATTGAGAGCTAAAATTATATAGGTCTAAGACAAGGCCGTAGCCGGGAGGGGTGGAGGAATTTGTGGGTTCAAACCAACCCCCCGCAAAATTTTATGAACAAAATATATATGGCTTTATTTATGGTTCAAACAATATCAAAATTAAGATATAAATACAAATCAAGGGGTTGTGCTACCATAAAAAGCACTTCAGAGAGCTTCTAGAGGTGTTAAATATTTAGAAATTTTCCTAGCCTTCGGCATTTTGAGGGTTATTTTCCCATAAAAAAACACTTCACAGAGCTTCAAAAAGAGTTTAATATGTATATATTTTCCAAGCCTTCGGCAGATAGGGGATTATTTTACCATGAAAAAAAAAACCACTTAAGAGAGATTCTAGAACTGTATATCATTTAGAATTTTTTTCTAGCTTCCAACAATTGGGGGATGTGCCCACAAGACCCCCCCCCCTGAAATTATCGGCTGGCTACGGCCTTGGTCTAAGAAGACCCTCGCGTACACCTGGCCGGCATTTGAATCCTGAATTTTCCTTTCACTGGAAAACCAAGTTATTTGAGATCGGCATCTAGTCTGACTTTTTTAGTTCATGAAAATTAAAAATAATTTTATTTAAACATTCACATATTGCTTTTAGATGCATAACTTCTGGAATACATGCATATAATTTTTTATTTAGTGGGATATAAATGAGCAAGGAAGATTTTAGTGAATATATATAACAGCATTTGCATGTAGAAAGAGTGTATACAAATGTGGAAAAAAAAATCCGTTCATCCGGCCAATATTTATCCCTTATTTTTCGTGTCCGGAAACCTAGATTGTACGATTTTTACGTTTAGTCCAAATGTCTCACAAATGAAAATTATATTGGTATTGATATGACATATGTTTTTAACACCTCGTCTTATACCTATCTGGTTTATACGCATACCTACTAATTACGTTGATGAGTTTGTTATGAGGAGGGAAGCTTGAATATAGATTAAATATACACACATTTGCGTGGAAGGAGAATATAAAACTATTTTGGAAAATACCTCAGTACACCAACCAGAATTCAAGCCCCACCTTCCTTTTATCGGCAGTCTGGTCTAAAACGTGATCGTTGAGTGTATATATACATTCAACGACGTGAGTGATGCCATCAACTATGTGGCCACTGAAGCAGATAATATTATATTGAACATAGCTGAAGGTATGGAGCTATAGTGATATCAGAAAACCTCATAAGATTCTGTTGTACTTGCACTTTCCAAATAAAAGATAAAATGAGCTTACGAATTAAAGACTAATTTAACCTAGAAGAGCAACATCCAAAATTAGCAGCAAGAATACTGACTGCTATCTAAATAGGATAGGATATACCTATACATGCAAATTAAATATTTTAATCCCAGCCTGGGTTCGAATAAGTGCCCCTTGTATTTTTTATTAAGTCTCATTAATCACTACCTATAGATTTAATAATATTAATACTAGCATCGGTAGACACGTTAATTAATTGTCAGACTCATCTGGTACCTCTGGTTTGCCACTGATAGAGAAGTCAAGAATTGAATCTAGTACGAGCTACAAAGGGGTATTTTACCTAAACGGTTTCCTTATTTCCTTTTACGTAAACTTTTGAATGTATTTATTCTGATTTCAGCCTTTCTCGTTACCCGCTTTTGTGGCCACATGGTTTAAGACCCTACTATCGCAGTAGAAAAGACTGCTAGTGACGGGGAGAACGAGGTTTGAGTATAGGTCGGGTGTACTGAGAGTGGTACTTTAAAATGGTTTTACAATCACTCTATACGCAAATGCGGGTACATTTACTCTGATCATATAAGATTCCAAATCCCTAAAACCGTTAGCGTGTTTAGTACATAAGTGTATAACCAGAATGGGTAGTAAAACGTGGTCTTAAAAAAACATATTTATCGTTCCTGTTCATAGGTGTACTTAAATGAGGATGGCCCAGATGTTTTGAGAATAAAATTAACGTACCTATTTAACAATAAATATGTATATTTTCTAAAACTATATTGCAAAATTGATCTCACTATGACATAATCAATGGCGGATTTAAAATATTTGCTCCCCTAGGCACGGTTATAATATACCCCGTCCCCCTTTTCCACTCCATTTTGTTTCACCAAGGGCTTTAGGAAATTTTGGAGTAAAGATTTGTTGGGGGTGGGGGTGGAAGTTAGTATTCTAGGAAAGATTTCTATGAAAGATAATCAAACATTTACAGTACATGTCCTACAATAGCTTGAGCTAACATTAAGAAGAAGGGAAGACTGACGTCAGTTATATTATTATTATTAGCACCGCGTCTTACTACCCGTTCGGGTTATACGCAAACGTCAGTTATAAAGCGATTGAAGAGTACAGTTATTTAAAAATAAATATTTCCGTTCTGACGTAACTATTAAAACAGACTAGTATAATCAAAATAAAAGAGTTATCCAAAACGTGCCATCCACTCAAGTCACCGCCACTAGGCCCGTGCCTAGTGGGCTTATAGTGTAAATACGCCTCTGGACATAAGACTTAAGTTATACCGAGTCGTTACTCCACTTTGCAACTTAGCATTACCTCCTTTTATCAACAACTTTCTCAACTTTGTACCCCGGACATTCAAATGAATATTTCTGTGTGTGTGTGTGTGTGTGGGCTCCGGCTTGCGTGGACTAATGAATGAAAACCTCGGCGCCAGGGTCCGAGTTTCCCCCACCTTCCCTTACAAACTCCCGTACAATGCTTTCCTCCCACCACGGTAGCTCACTCGGTCGTTCGTTTCGAATAAAGCGTTAACGAGAGAAAGTTAGCCACCGACGTTGGGAGGTAGAACACTTGGAGGTATTCCCTCTTCTCTTGAGACAACGTTTTAAGGGGGAGGATGGAGGAGGGAGACTAGGGGCAAAGTTTAAAATGAAAAATGTAGAACCGTAACGCTCCGGTGAGTAATCTAATGGAAACCGGTCTCTTGTTTGACCTCTTTAGCAACATAGAAATCAAATTATATTTTATTAGATCAGAAATTAAATTTATCTTAATTGTTGTTTGTTTTTTACTAGACAGGGGTCTGTAAAAGACGCCGATCAATCATAATGCGTTACTTTGGTT
Organism: Timema shepardi; assembly: GCA_902151425.1. Taxonomy (NCBI): domain Eukaryota; kingdom Metazoa; phylum Arthropoda; class Insecta; order Phasmatodea; family Timematidae; genus Timema; species Timema shepardi. Next base: position 53,092 of record CABFVX010004282.1, on the reverse strand, counting down.
CGAAAACTAGCTGAAATAGGTTTTAATCCACGTGCATTGGTAAAATGGAGGAGGTACATCTGATTTGGTGCTCAATTTAACTGCGGCACCAGGTGACCTGGTGGTCTAGGGGTAAGGTGTTAGACTTCTAAGCTGGCGGCTGGGGTTTGATCCCCGGTCCCGGCAAAGATTTATCTGATTACCAAACCCTTCCTTCACCTCTGACAAGACATCTTGTTAATGTGAGGAATGCCAGGCCTCCACCGTGGTTCGGATTCCACGTTAAACTGTAGGTCCTCCATTTCATCTCACAATCACCCTACCCTTACAAATTAGCGTAAGTGCGTATAACCTGAACGGGTAGTAAGACACGGTGCTAATAATAATAATAATAATAATAATAATAATAATAATAATAAACTGCGGTACCCAGGCCACAGACAAATTTACTTTATTACTACAATACTTTAAGTATAGTTTTTCCCATTGCGTCTTATTAACCATCTGGGCTATCCGCATTTCACTACACTAATGCAATAAAGATGTGTACAATTGCATTTTGAGTAACTATAGCCTAATTAGCGTGGATGGAGAGTAGGACACATTTTAATAAATACCACCCTTATTACACTCTGCCACAATTTTAGATAGTCCCAACCTCCCGGTCACTAACGAGCTAGTCTAAAGGAACTTTACAAGTCCGTCGGTCAACTGGTTCGGATATGACCCTAAGTTAAGCTCGTTTATAAGCTGCGTGCTTAATTATTCTTTGACGTGCGCTATGATTACCCGCAAAGGTCTTACCTTGACTGTGTAGCCTATGACTCGACCTTATACATCCTCACCATATTAGAACAAGCAAGCTAAGCTTGCCACCCTTCCAAGTAAACAATGGGTAAATACTTGCTTTATCAATGACAACATAATTTGAAAACGTGCAAAAAAAATGGATATTTTAATATATATATATATATAGTTTTATTCATTATTCTATCCAAACAAAGGGTAAAATATGGTTCGTTTTAAAACGCTCACTTTGTTCTAACCCTTCCATCTCTTGGGTGATGAATGAATTCATCGCTGGGCTTCTCCGCAGTTCTACCAACATTCGGGCCCTACAACTCCCTAAAATATGTGTATTTGGAGTGTCACTGAACCCTTCCCCTCTTTTCCCTGTTTCCATAGACCTTCCTCTCCGGGAGATGACTTATGATGGAGGCCAGCAGCTATAGAGTACTTACTGGGACGTGCAACCAGAAAGAGGGAAGCCACCATCAATTATTGAATGACTTGCAATCAATATATTGAATGTCAGTGGTGATTAATCTCTTTGAAGGTTTACAGACCATGCTTCAAACATTCCTCGATGCAAGCTTATGCTGAGATTTTATTATTTTTATCTGTGGATGTATGTATTACTTTGGGTACAGCTTAGTTGAGATAGTAAACGTGCTTGCCTAGTAGCTTGTGAAATTAATCAAGAGGAATAGGAAAATTAGGCTATTTTGGAGAAGATGAGAGTCCACCAGTCCAGTAGACTAGCTACTTGTTCACTGGTTAGCGTCACAGGATATAGAAGAAGAACCTATATTTTATAGTTTGTAAAATACGACAGCCAAGTGTTGGATAATTTATTTTGCTACTAATTCTGAAAATTAGCTTTTTATTAACACACGGACTCATAGGAGTTGAAATATTTTGTCTCGAATGTAAATTTAGAAAGCTACTGCCATTGTAACTGAGAGAGAGAAAAATGGTTGGCCTATTTTAGTTCAATTCCAAGAGGTTCATAGATTAATTTATTAGATAAGCATCCTCTATTAGATACATAATATAATAGTGCTTCTCATCTTTTATTAATTAAGTGCTTAATTTTATGTTAAGTTATTTGATTGGTCGTGCACCGTTAAATTTTGGTTTCCTGGGAATATACGTCAAGCAACCCTAGAACAAATTACTATATCATTGTTTAGAAAAATCAAAATGAGGCTTTAGTGCCAACCGTATGACAAACTATCCAAATAATTGACATGAGGTTTGGGAATCAAAAAGAGGAAAGGAAATTAAATCCAAATGGGCCTTGAGGCCCCTGTCTCTGTTCAGAGGCAGAATAAGACTTCAAACCTTACAGATACATTCATATGTACAAAATATTCTGAAACTAAACGGTTTGAAAATTTTGAAAACTTTGTTTTTATTTTGGTTTGTAAATGAAGTATAAATTTGTTGGTATTTTTTGAAATGTAATATCATGATTTTTTTTATTTAACTCTTGAAGATATAATTTATACTGAATGGTAAAAAAAAGGCTACCGAACGCAGGTAAACGAAAAAAGAGAGGAAAAAATATTTTTAATAAAAAAAAATACATATTGTCGCGTCACTTGGGGAGGAAAGTAACCCCCGTATAAATGATTGCGAACTTTCTCTAAGCTCTATGTTAAATCTCGGCTGATCCTCTGTTGACAGCTTTCTCATCTGTCGTCAACCTTTTTATTTAATACACCAAACTATGGAGAGCTTCAGAAATAAAATAATTAGTATTTAGAAGCAGGAGTTTAAACTTTTAAATAAATAAAACTGGAAAATAAGTTTTTAGGATAAATACAAATCAAATATTATTTTCTTTCACACTTTTCAAAGAGTCACTGAAACCTATTTTTTTAAATTGGAGAAAAGTGGTATTCTTATTTTTACTTTCTATTGACACATCGGAGAAAAAGTATTATGTTCATCAAAAAAATTGAACTCAAGGTTTTGACGAATGTTGACGTTTCATGACCCCCTGAAACAAAACAAATTCGTTTTCGCAAGGCCATTTGTTTGTTTGCCCGTCTGTCCACCTGCCTATCTGTACCTCGGGTTATTACTGAAACTATTTTACCGATTGGGCTAAAACTTGGTATCTGGGATTTTCACTAGGCTCACCCCCCACCCCGTCAAGGGTTTTTTGAAATTATCCATTTAACCCTAAAATTAGGTGTACTGAAGGGCAAAAGAGAAAAAAATGATTGTATCAAAATTTGCTATTACGATTATATACTATATCTAGACACTGTTTATTATTAGAAACAAGATGGAGATTCTCATTTTCTTATGAAAATGACTTTGAGGATACTTTGCATTAAGGAATATTTCCAATTTTGGTCATTTCTCCGCAACTATTGAGATACGAAATAACTTACAGTTCTAAAGTTGTAGTACTCTTTAAGATACACATAATTTTTTAGATATATTTTTATAGAAACAATAGTTTTTGAGTTAAAAGCATATATATATATATACATATATATATATACTTTTTAATTCAGGTCTTTGATAATGAATTTGAATCCTATGCTCTTTGGTGGACAAAGATGTTCCTCTTTTCTTAAATTTTCTGTAACAGTTCTCCTAGTGGCTATTGCCATATAATAATTAAGTCAGTAACAATGTATATTAATTCATTTATGATATTTGGTGTGATGTTTCTACAACAACGTATAGCCCTATTATATATTTTCACAAATCCCATGTTTTTTTTAAAATGTATATTTTAAGATAAAAGCTAGTGAAAGTCCGTGTGGTGTACCGTTCCATTTATTTACTTCTGATTTAACTAATATTATATTCATGATAAGTACATATTCGAAATAATATATTATGCAAATTTGATATAGTGTATATATATATATTTTGGTATTCACATCTTACTAACCACCCTTGTTATTAACTAGAATTTAGAAACGATACATTTTTCGTTTGAAGGAGTAATGGGAAGCTTTTTATAAATATAAACCACACACATAAGTTTCTCCAGCAGGGAATCAAGCCCCGACTTTCTCGTCACCAGAAAAAAAATTAGACTATACCAGCGGCTTGAAAGTTGTGGGTCGGGGCCGACTGGTGAACCTTGAGCCAATTTTTGGTGGGTCATGTAAAGTTTTAACACTACAATTTTTTTTATGATGATTTGAAGATAGAAATTCATCTCAAAATTAGAAAGGAAAGAAGGGTAAAAAAAAAGGCACATTATATAAATAAAAGAAAACCAGGGTTTCAAGTTCGTGCCTGTATCATGTGGTCTATGCCACCGTCAACAGAAACAAAAAACGAGAGCATCTGTAGCACAAGCCTCATCATGATGAATAGATAAGTTTTATGAACAATTATATTCAATAATAAAAAAATCCGGTAAAAATAACAACATTCAATAGTTATTCTCCATCATGCCATCCATTAAAGCAAGGTGGACCGCAAAAGTTTGTCGTTCTAAAATTTGGGTCGTTCTTAAAAGTTTGGGAACCATTGGACTTGACCGATCCCTTTGTTCAAGCGCCTATTGGATAACTCGGTGATTAGAACATTGGCATACTAAACCAAAGGTATTGGGTTTGATTCTCGAGTACACGTGTCATTTTTCAATATATAGAATATGTTATTTAAATGCGGCTATAGCCGTAACTAACAAATATAATAATTTGGTTATTTAATCCATCAAGATTATATGAGTTTTTAAAGTAAGAGCAGGGGAAGTATCACAAGATGATAGAGAAACAACTTACATCCGCGTCGGTGACCCTATGGTCTAAGGCTCAACTCTTGCAGCAGACTAGACTGCCGATGATGGGAAGATTGAGGTTCGAAATTGGATTAGCTGTGCTGAAGGTGGTTTTTACAAATTGGTTCTTTATTCTCCCTTCACGCAAATGTGGGTACACAGTGGCCGAGTGCTCTAAGGCTGCACCCTCGTGTTAAACTGGTCTGCTGATTACGAGGAGATCAAGGTTATAACCTGTCGGGTCTAATGAGGGTGATTTTCCACTCTCCTCCCACACAGTTGTGCACTACCTCTAAAATGCTTCCTTACTCACATCTACCTCATCATATATACGTATAGCCTGAACAGGTATTGTGATGCGTTTGTTAGAAATAATATTTAATATGTAGAAATCAGATACCAAGAGTTCGGAGGAGGAACTTACCTTCAAGAACTGTGGTATTAAAGATGGCACCCACATAGCGTCAATCCAATTCTCTAAAAGACAAAGCCATTAAATATCGCTCCCAATAAACACAAAGGTATGAAGAAATGTTAGTTCTTATAAGAAATTAATCTTATGGAGTTTGAACCAAGAAGGATATGTTTTTTCCTCTAAATATAAATGGCAGAATAGCTCTAAATTCGATTTTCTTGGTTTGTTTTAGTATGTATAGTCAGAACATAATCAAAATTTCTCCTTTTACTATACCCTTCTTACGGTTGTTCCAGGTCATCGCGTTTAGCTATTGGGCGCTTATAGGTAAATTACTTCAGTTTCTTCCTCAACGATCCATGTAACTGTCCAAGAAATTGTTAAGAAATACGCTAGAAATAATCCTAACGATAATCAAATCAGTCAGTAAATAAAATAAAAACCTTAGAACTAGCCATATATTCAAGCCATAGCTTTAAATAGTTCAAATAACAATTTATATGTATTTTTTAATCCATTTGTTTTACTGTACCTCTAAGCTTTTACACTTTACCGCGGATTCATTTATACTTTCACGTCTTACTACCCGTTCTGGCTATTCTCATATCTACACTAATGGTTTAGGAATGCAGAAGGTGTAAGGATATGTAGCCACATTTTCAATGATGGAGAGTGAGAGACCATTCAGGATTTTTTTCAAGTACACCCAGCTGAAATTCGAACCCAAACCTCACTATCACCAGCAAAACAGAATATACGAGATTTATGTCTTCGTCTGTGGGGTCACAAGGGCGGGTCTATATTGCAGATGTTTTGCGATTATGCACAGTAAGTTTTGGCCAAAGTGAAAGGTGTTGTTTTTCTTCGAGCCAGAGTGTACACCATGGCTATACTGTGAACAATAACGCCCCTTGACGTTTATTGCCGAACATTTTAGATGACCATGGAGCCTAAAACCCAACCCTAGCACATGTGGCCGGCTATATATTCTTCATCCTCTTGTTCGTTTTTTTTATTTTATTTTTTTCACGTTGGATTCCTCCGTCCAACGACCCTCCACCGCACACCGGACATATATTTAGAAATTTAATTTCATCCCTCCCTCCTAACCCCGTGACTGTCAACGAGGGGAGGGAGCAGGGATAGGGGGTGAAGAAAGTCCAAGTACCACAATGGTTCAATTATATCGCGGTAACCTATTCACATCGCAGATTTCACAATGCTATACCATTTTAGTTGGGCCGTTTTTTTTAAATCTTGTCTTTTTTTTTGTGTTAAATTGGAGTTTTATTTCAAATTTTTGTTTGTTTGTCTGTCACCTTAGATTAGTTTATAGCGTGTATATCTACTGAGATAGAGGTCCCGTGTTTGACTCCTGGCATGACCGAAAAATGTATAAACGATTAAATATGGGTTTACCATTCTAATTTATAGTGATGAATAAATGGCCGGGGCTAGATGTTGTGTCTGTTCTAGATTTAAGCTTATTATTATTATTATTATTATCATCATCATCACCGCGTCTTACTACCCGTTCGGTTTATACGCACTTAGGCTAATTTGTAATGGTAGGGTGATTGTGAGATGAAATGGAGGACCTACAGTTTAACGTGGAATCCGAACCACGTTTGAGGCCTGGCATTCCCCACATTCACAAGATGTCTTGTCAGAGGTAAAGGAATGGTTTGGTAATCAGATAAATCTGTGCCGGGACCGAGGATTGAACCCCGGACCTTAAGCACAGAAGCTCGACACCTTACCCCTAGACCACCAGATCACCCATTTAATCTTGTAAATAAGTCGTGTTCTGATATAATCGATTATTTAGAAAGTGCTTTAAATTGTTTGATTTCCATTTTCATTTTGAATTATTTTCCATTGCATTCATATTTAGTTTTTTAATAGTATTGCAAGTTGTATTATGAGAGATTTTTGTCCATTTCATTTGTTCCACTTTGTTGTTATTTAGTTTATTAATTATATTAAATTTATTATAAATTGTACTGACACCATGTATTTAATTGACTCACTTCAGTATCCGAAATGTTTAAGGCGTCTCTCTCGTGTTGGACTGGCTTGATGAAGATTGGGAGACAGGGACTCGAATCCTGGTTGGGTGCACTGAGGGCTGCTTTTCCTAAAAGTGTTCTTATTCTTTCACGCAAATGAGGATATATTTCCATTATACTGCATCCTTTCTGATCCCTACTACATTTGAGTAACTATCATATATGCGTATAACCTGAATAGGAATTAAGACATTGTGATAAAAAACAAACAAATACAACTTAAATATATATATATATATATATATTTTGTAGAGATAGTTAAATTTATGTAGCACATGTCTATCTGAGTCTTACGCATGTACAATAGCCCCATGGCTTCTTTGGTGCTGAATGACAGCTTTGAAACGTTACCAGAGCAAATTATGTATACCTACGCCGGACCAAATGATCTGTAAAAACAAGTGTTTAGCAGATGTCACTTCTGACGGTCAAAATTTAGGTATATACCTAAATGTTGACTGTCAGAATTCAGCTATGTTCTGTCAGTCAGCACCAAAGAAGTCATGGGGCTAGTTTTTTTTTTGTATATATACTTAAGGCGAAGAGATGAATATGGTATAATATAGATTAATTGCACCTACATTTTTGACGAGGAAGAGTGAGAAGACCATTTAGTAAAAACACCTCATTTCACCCGGTGGGGTTTCGTGTCCCAACCTCCCCATCATTGTCAACCAAGACCAGACTAGACCAACGTCTTAATCAACATTTACAACGATGGGGGTGATAAAATTATCATTATTATTACTATAATTAATTTGTGTAGGAGCTTTAATAGATGTTCAAATAAATACTAATGATGAGGCTTTCCACGAAACCCTACTGCACAGAAATACAGGGATGTTGTAATGTAGTGGGGGGGTACAGAAGAATAAGAACAAGTAGAAGTAGAATAGGGTTTCTTTCTCTCTCGCTTTACTTATTCGTGCACCGCGTCTTACTATCCGGAATATCCGCATTTATCTCTATCTGATATGGAATATGCTTTGCTACTACCGCGTTTTTTTGATCATAGTACGCGTATGGGTTGTATGCATATATATATATATATATATATATTAATCACGCTGTAATAGAATATGTTATTAAGTGGAAACGTGCCCACGTTTTCATGGAGGAATAGTAGGAAACTACTTGATAAACAATATTCATCAGTACACCCAGATAAGATTATAATCCAGATATTTCTGTATTTGGCAAACCGAGTTATATGAGCTTGACATTTACTGGACTGCGTAGCCACTAATGCAAGCTACTACCATTTAAGAAGCTACTTGTTTATTCCCTTACAACAAACTTTGCTCAGCCATTGTCTTAGGATGTATATTCTAATTCGCTGATTACCATTAATGTGTTACTAAGGCTTATGAAATATAAACATAAATATATCCGCACTCAGCTTATATATATCGACCCAAAGCAAGGAGAGCAAATATTACCTCGCATTAAGCCCCCAGTCCGACTATCAGGAACGTATTTTGGTATTAAAACAGACCCACACACATTAAATCCTTTTAGACAACACAAGGGGATCGAACAAAGGTCATAGACATATAGACCTCACTCACACTCTAACCACTTGTCCACGGGTGGGGTAGGGAGCACTGCAATAACCATTTCGATTCTAATGACGCTTCACAGCCGAGCGCAAACTTCAGTTATGATACATTACATTAGAAACCAACATAGCGGATCGTTGCACCCCAGAAAATAGGGCGGATGCATCATTTCCATCGTTTTGCTGGGGTTGGAATTTCAGGAAACAGCACCCAGAACCCCGGTTACTACCTACAACAAATCTACGCCATTCAAACATTTCTCACACACTCGTCGCTTCCAAGTGGCTTATTTAACTCGACAAATGTAAATAGCACAACCGGGACCGCGAAACAAGGGTGGAATTTGTGTTGGCTTGCTAAATTAACATCTTTTTGCTCCCTATTTCCAACCTCTTAAGCCCCAACCCCATTCCATCTCACTACTGAAACCCTACATTTGTGTGTATTGTATCCGATTTATCTGCCGTTTATGCCGGATTGATCCCAACCCTGTACAGAATTCGTGTCAAAATTCCTCCACGGAAAGTCGAATGATGGAAAGAGAATAAAAACGGGACAGGTAACTGTAATAATCTTATATATAAAATTCTCGTGTCACAATGTTCGTTCCCGTACTCCTCCGAAACGGCTTGACCGATTCTCATGAAATTTTGTGAGCATATTGAGTAGGTCTGAGAATCGGCCAACATCTATTTTTCATACCCCTTAGTGATAAGGGTTGTCCACCCTTAACATTTTTCTATAATTTTTAGACATTTTTT
>CABFVX010004282.1:0-43469 GCA_902151425.1 Timema shepardi | reverse complement strand
CTTATATAATTATTATACTACAGTGGTTCACGGACAACGCCGTGCGGGACTGCTAGTTATTCTAGAAAATGCGGCTTTAAAAAGAAACGTATATTTATTACTCCTACACACATATTTTACACACTAAAAACGATTTTAAACAAAATATTAGGGCTAGCAAAAATCTACTTGTGTGATTTATTTGATAAGTTGACTTAAATTTTAAATTAATTGCCTAATGTAATTTCAGAGTGAGAACTGATTTTTTTTTTGTCATTTAATTGAAACACAGTTACTATTAAGTCACTTTAATAAAATAATATAATTTTGTATATGCCCTAAAGTGTCATGACAAATACTTCTAAATTACATGTTGACCTAATTGGCTAGGAGTGATCATTGATCTGGCCAAACTTAAACAGTTTTGTTCTTGTATGTCATAATGATTCACTGTTTGGAAAAAACGCTACACAGAACCACAGCAGTGAGCCTCTTTGAATACCATTAATTAACGAATAAATAATTAACTTAAAACAGCTGTTAGTTGACAGAATTACTGGAATAATTTTAACCCCTTAAGAAAATACATCGAATATATAGAATTAAGACATCCTAATAAAATTAAATGAAGAGAGAAACTGAAAGCTAAAGGAAGAGTAAAATCCCATCACAACATGAGAATAATTGTTACAGCTAAAAAAAGAGCATTTAACTCAAGAATTAAAACCATTGACAAACTATTTAATCAAGCTAAAAATGGGAGTTTTCACAAGAAGAGAAGCACCTTGAAGAAGTTGACTTGGGATATTCTTTGTGTTAGAAAATAGTCTTCTATAAAGTGAGAAAATTGAAAGTTTCAACTAGAGAGTGTTAGATAAAATTCAAGGCGTAGGGAAAAATTAAAAGGCTGCATGTATAAAATTTGGTACTGCCCAAGAGTTAAGGATTTTTGCTACATGATCATGATTTTCTTGAAATGTAGTTTTTTAATGTAGTGTCCAATTTGCTAATTCTTCAATTATTATTTTTTGTACAGTATATATTAAAATTAACATCCGGTGAAAATTACGTGTAGTTTATACACGTGTTTCAATATGCCGAGAAATGACACATAAACACGGTAATCCAGCTTCAGATCTTTGGGCATTTGGCTTATCGTAACGATGATCTATTACTGAAATATATATGTTTAATCTAACACTAGGGTCGTATAGCACGTATAATAAGTTGGTGTTTATGATGGATGTCAGATCATCAGCTTCCTTGAAACTATTAGCCACAATGACTTATGATTGGCTTTTTGTGCTTCCAAATTATACACTTTTTTGTACATAGGTTGCATTTAGTCACAATCTATTAAGTTTAACATTTGGTAACCATAGTATGTTTTTGATAGGCCTAAGTACTTTCCAAATATATTTTGAAAATTGAAATCTGTGTACGCACCCCGATTTTGGTTGAAAGAACAGCTTATACAATTCAAATATATTTCTTTACGACTAACATATTTCATATGTAACATATTTATGTATTATTTGTGTTATTTTAGAAATATTCGTAATATTTATCAAAAGTGACAGCATGACTTGTGTGAATTTAGTAAAATTGTATAAGTATCCTTAGTTACTGTTTTTCCTATCAATATAATTCTATAGCTCGGTAGTAAAACACCAGACAATCTAAGTCCCTGGGCTCAGTGCTGCCCACAGATGAGAAGAGGAACGTCAAATGGGTCAGTTTGAGCTCTATTCTACCTAATCATAGCAATGCACATATATATAAAAAAATCTGATATTTTGTAACCTACTCTTTTAAGTTAGGGAGAGTTGTAAAGATGATACGAATGAAGCAGAATATTCCAAGGAAACGATTGTTTTTTTCTGAAAATGTTTTAAACACATTGTTAATAAACCATAATAGATTACATAAATTCATTTAATTATTTTCTATCGAGCTCACTGGTCTTGGGTTGAAGTAATCACCTCAGGACTGATGTCCTTGGATTCAAACCCAGCTGGGGTCAATGTATTTAGCTTGACTGATAAAAGTCCATAGCACAACTTCCTTCGGAGGGGAAGTAAATCCGTTAGTTTCATGTCGATTGTGGCATGTAAAATAACTCCGGAAGGTATGTGAAAATACCTTTCCCAACAAAATTGTATAACTTTCGCTCTTGCTCATAGAAATTGTTTGCTGATATATTCAGTCGGTTGAGAACATGCACTTTAGACACCTCAAATATTTTTTTTTTAAAATCTTGCGTGTGTAAGGAGGCTCCCAAATTTTAATTTCTTCAGGTCTCATGAATTCTCCGGGTAGATATAATTGGGCTCTATCGCCATACTTACTTGTCATTTTCCAACTTGTTTATTTGAAATTCATTTAAAAATTATAATCAACTGAAGTTTTGTTTAATATCAAAGAAAAAAAGAAAATATTGGATCTTAGGGGTTGATAATACTCTACTTTATTACTATTTTGAAAAGTTATTTTGTATTAATTTCCACTATTTCCTTGAATCGATATCACTTTTGGTCAATTTTTAATTTAAATGGATAATTTTGTCAGTTTTTAATATAACAGGTCACTTTTAAATAGTATACCATCTAGATAAGTCACAACACAATACGAATAACCCTATATTTAAGGATTAAAGTTTCCTATACAAATAGGCATTCTAAATCACTACAGTTGAAGAAGATTGTGCCGAAGTAAAAAAGACAGATAAGTTAACCCTGTGAACCCACATATTGATATAAAACTTCCATATTGGCTAACCGTAAGAGATTTGACTACAGATTTTATATTGCCCAAGACCTGGCGAGTTGTAAGTGTTTTGATTGTATTTCCAGCAATAATTAGAGTTCTTGAAAGTTAGTAAAAGATTTTTGGTTTAACAAAAGCATAAAAAGACTTGGAAATCATCTAGCCTCTGCGGTAAAAAGAGCAAGGGGAATTTCAAGGATACTCACCAGTTTTAACACGGAGAAAGATTCGCAAATACAACCGAGAATTTATAACTTATTTCACCCATTTATCCGAGTATCTCTAGCTATTTGGTAAAATAATATGGTTATAAATGATTTCATCTAAGTGGTAAGAATGAGCAGGGTAGTTTGGATGCATAAGGTTTGGAAGGGGGTGGAAAAACGACAGTGATAAGTCAAGTGCTGCAAATATTTCCAAGTACACCCGGCTAGGATTCTAAATCTGATGTCTCTAACAGCGGCAGTTCACTAAATTATGAAATTGACGCCTTTAATTATGTGACCACTGGTACGGGTATTTACCCATGTTTATACACACCATTTCATGTGAACAAACCTAAGTCTGATCTTTATAAGTGTCCTGTACCTTCCACCCATATCAAACAAAGTTAATATAAAACCATCAGTGCATCAATATTGAACCAAAGATGAACTTAGATCATCTTTCCTCTGAAGTATCATATCTGTGTTAGCTCGCTCTTGAATCCTTGTATTTTACAAATGGTGCGGCGGGCGTAAATTGGTCGGCGATGGATAAATTATTGAACAATTTGTTGTAAGGGTAAATTATTGGTGATCAGCAGTTTCTGATATTCAAAATAAATACTTTGAATTTGATTAATGAAATATTTAAAACAAATTAGTTGAAATGTTAAATTCTAAATCCCTATTTAACTAGCTAAAAAATTAACTATCTGGCCTTACGGAAATTCCAAGTTCATAATCACCAGAACCTAGGCAGCCATTCAAATCAAAGTTTACATTATCCTCCCATTGACGTCTTGTTCTAATAACGGGTATTGTTTATTCAGGTTTCCCTACCAAAATTTGTGTATATGCCTGTCATTGCCTAAACTCCAAGTATTTTTTATACATAATAGGCCTATTCATTCGGATTTAAAATAAAAAAAATGTCTCCAAAGTTACATTAATCAGGGTTTCTACCATCCGGGAAAATTAGGGAAAACTGGGACTATACGGGTATTTGAAGTGGTTGGGAAATACGGGAATTTGTCGGGAATTTGTTAAATTACAAAAAATATCTAGAAAAATGTTGTTTTAGTCAAAATATGAAATATAATTATCATTCAATCAGTAAATTACAATGTGATTCAAACTGTATTTTTTTGGTAGCTTTGTAGGTAATATATTTTAAAATTTATCTACTTCCTAGTACAATATGTTAACACAAATAAAAATGGTTTATTTAAATTTTAAAAGTTATTATTCATAAAAACGATTAACAAAGCCCTGGAGGGTTGAGGTGATAGAAGGATGTGACATACTTTTGAGTCCGGACCTTTAGAAAATGATCAGGGAAAATCGGGGAATTGTTGGGAATTTCATTGGTCAAAATGAGAATGTTTAATACTTGAGTCGTTTCAATACAAAACAATTTCTTAACACACCATCTTATTTATCTTGGCTATCTGCATTTAAATTAATTAAGCTAATGGGGTAAGGATGACTAAGGAAGGATTTAGAGGATATATAGCAGAATTTAGCGTGGGGGGAATTTACTACAACCTCCTCGTCATGAAAAACTCAGACCAGTTGAGCTTGATCGTTTTGGACTAGACTGCCAAAGGCGAGGAGATCGGGGTTTGAACCCGGTCAGTTGCACTGAGGGTAGTCTTCCAAAATGGTTTTTAACTCTCACTACATGCAAATGCGGGTGCATTTATTCTAAATTAAGCTTTCCTAATCCTTAACCCAAAAGCGTAATTAGTACATAGGCTTATAACCCAAACGGGTAGTAAGACGTGGCGCTATAAAAAAAGAGTTGAGCTTGACTTAAAAAGTCTGTCTCACAGCTGGTTAGCCGGGAAATTAGAGAGAAAATTAGGCTTCAACCAAAACACGTAGGTAGACCTATTGAAGTATGACTTACAACATTTTTTCACTTGGCACCTGAAAAATTGAGATCAGTTTAAAAGGTGATGCAATATAATGTTTACAATGCACTATATATTCTGATATGGGCTATCTAGAACAAGTTGTTACTTTGATTGATCTCTTTCATTCTCACTTATGACTCCGACAATTATGAAAACGGCAAGGTTTAAACGATACAAGTAATAATATTCAATATACATACAGACCTTGTGATTAATGGAGTGAAGGTGTCATTTGTAGGGTCAGCTGGTTTATGCATTTCGGTGTGTTTGGCAGACTGATGTGCAATAGTACCTTCTGGTTCAGTGAGGCAAGCAACGGGAAACTACCTCACTCCTCATTTGCCTAGTGCACCTTTTCTGTGCTACCCAGGCTTTTCAACCATCGGTGGTACTGAGGAAAACAACAGGGAACTACCTCACTCCTCATTTCTCTAGTACGACTCTTCAGTGCTACCTAGACCTTACATCTGACGGTGAAACTGAGGAAAACAACAGGGAACTACCTCACTCCTCATTTCTCTAGTATGACTTTTCAGTGCTACCTAGGCCTTACATCTGACGGTGAAACTGAGGAAAACAACAGGGAACTACCTCACTCCTCATTTCTCTAGTATGACTCTTCAGTGCTACCTAGGCCTTACATCTGACGGTGAAACTGAGGAAAACAACAGGGAACTACCTCACTCCTCATTTCTCTAGTATGACTCTTCAGTGCTACCTAGGCCTTACATCTGACGGTGAAACTGAGGAAAACAACAGGGAACTACCTCACTCCTCATTTCTCTAGTATGACTTTTCAGTGCTACCTAGGCCTTACATCTGATGGTGAAACTGAGGAAAACAACAGGAAACTACCTCACTCCCCATTTCTCTAGCACGCTTCTTCGGTGCTATCCAGTCTTTACAGCTGATGGTGAAACTATAGGGGATCCAACCAACCGTTGGGTCGAGTACTATGCATACGCATTCGTTAATTCAATTTCATCATAAAATAATTATTATTAAATTTTGTAGTCTTTTTCAGAATATGGTAAAACTGTTTCACTCCTCTCATACTCCTTGATGTGACATTTGGTTCGAGATTTGCTATCTATATATATAAAAAGAAAAGTCCTGACTCACTGACTGACTCATCAACGCCCAGCCCAAGCCCTTGGACCTAGAAAGCTGAAATTTTGCACAAAGGTTCTCTTTATGACGTAGACAAGGAATGGGGCCGGAATTTTTTGAAATTCTCACGGGATAAGGAATAAAGAGGATTTATATAATTACTATACCACAGTGGGTAACGGGAATCGTGGGGGGAGGGGGGATATATAATTCTTATACCACAGTGGGTCAAGCGCAACGCCATGTGGGACTACTAGTCTACCTATATGCTATCCGTTGGGGGAGGTGGCCTCTTTATTTAAGCAAATAATGTGTTTTCTAGACATTTACAAAGAGGTTATTTTATTTGACGCTGAGACTATACTCGATTTTGAACCTTGTTAAAATGAAAATGTTCCCATGTGCTCTCTCTCTCTCTCTCTCACTCTGCACGATACAGTGGTCATCAGTGCAGGAAGTTAACACGGCAACAGTTCATTGTGAGCGAATTGTGACGGACAAGCAGAACTGAGAGGGGTGTTGGCTGAAACAGACTAACAACACAGCCCGCACACGATGGCTTAGCTCGGAAATACATTTCAAACTCTCATCGAATGAAAATGTATTTTTTTTAGTACCACTCTGACACCACTGATTCGGTTCAGCTTACTAGGTTACATGAGTTTAAACGTCCTCGGCATTTGCGTGTCACTTAGGCCTCGTGGTCGCCGCTAGAGTATTATATATTATTTTAGGTCGAAGGTAGCAATGGATCCTACCAATAATTATTTTATATCATACAAATATCAGATTGTTTTAGCACTGAGTCTTACTACCCCTTCAGGCTATATGCATATGCAATATTTACGATAGTGAGTTAGGGATGAGGGAGGCTGAACTTAGAAATTCATCAAAATTTGCGTAGAAGGAGAGTGGAATTTTTTTTTGAAAAAAAAAAAACCTTCACAACACTGAGCCGCAGTACAGCCTTATCAAAGAGCAACACCTTAGACCACTCCACCACCAACGCAGGTCACACATAGCTATCTTATTTATTTAAAAAAAAGTATCTAGTTTATTTGATCAGTATGTACATCCCAGCACTACTGAGGGTGGGCTTGATCTTTTTTTTAACAATCACAGTGCATCTCAGATGATAAACAGTTTATCTGACGTTTAAATAATACTCTCATATCAGCGAGGTTGAGTAGTGAGGGTGGCTGACTGCAGAACTAAGAAACCTCAATTCGACTCAACTCGACAGCAATTAATTCTAAATTCAATTCACTTCACAGAACGAATTAATTATTCGACAGTAACGTCTCACACATAGGGAAATCCGAATCACACAATATGTGTAATTGTGTATGTTGTAACACCAGAAAACATCCCTCAATAGCGAGTAGTCTTTTGTTTACATGGTGACGTCACTGTACTTTGTATACACGTTCCTCAATATAGAACATTTTAAGCTACTGCTACTGCTACGCGCGTCTTACTACCCGTCTTTGATATTCACACATTTACACAAATAGGGAAAGAATTAGGAAGGTAGAAATGAGAAGAAATGTACCTGAATTGGCACGGAAGAATAGTTGGAAGACATTTAGGGGGGAGGGGTGGGGACACCTCAGTACACCCTACTAAGATTCAAATTGGACGTCTTCGTCACTGTAAAACGAGACCGACCAGACAATACTGACTGACTCTTTTGTCCACTTGCCTACCAGTGTCATTGAACACATATTATTAATGTTTTTATTGAATTTTTTAGATGTTGCTTTGATTAGGTTCACATTAGACTGTAAAATGTGACTTATACGGTTACTGCAAGCAGCGACGACAAGTGGACTAACATGGCGATGAATCCAATGCGGACAGCTACAGTTACATCGAACACCAACCCAACACCGAGAATGATGAAAAGAGAATGGGTGGCGTGGGATAGGTGAGGTGGCTGGGTAGGGTTTAGGGGGGTAGGGTGGATGGACAGAAAGGCGAGTTGATGTCGGAACTAGAGTCCTCCGGAACTGAATAATTGTACCACCAACATCAATGTGGGGCCGTGGGGCCGGTTGGGTTAGAAGGGGAGGAGAGGATTGGCGAAAGGTTGAGGGGACGAGGGAGTCCGTTTTTCAAAGGGACAGCCTGTTACGAAGGTATTCGACCACCTCCCTCACGCCTCCTCTTCCCTATTTTCCCTGTATACCGTTTTTGCATGGGTGGGATGAATTGCTGTCAGATTAATATATTTCATGTTTTATTTGGATTATATAATATTTTCGAGGTAAATACTATTTTGTCTGTCCAATTGTCCATACATGTTTCAATTCTGTTAAGGGGTAGGTGATGGGAGGAGTAGAAATTTAGAGGAAATATGCATGCATTAGCTTGGAGAGAGAATGGAAAAAAATATGAAAAACACCCAGCTTGGGTTTGAACCACGACATCCCAGTGGTCCACTCTCTCCCTTTGTTTAAATGTGGATATATTCTCTATAAATTCTGCCATCCTCGTCTCTAATTATTAAGTGTAATTGAACGGATATAGCCCAGTCGGGTAGTAAGACGTGGAGGAAACAGAAAGTATATACGACTAAAGTTTTTGTTGCATATGTTATAGGTTTAGTAGAATATAGGCCTATATGAAACAACTGAATGCCACTTTGTTGTACCTTTTTTTTAAATCTGTTTTCTCAAACAATCTTACCGACAATGTGTGGACTGATAAGTTGAACACGATTTCCGTTAGCAGCCAGATAAGTTAGTCCATGGCATATAAAATATCCTGCAATCTCACACCTACACACTTCTGACTTCTCCATATTTCTTCCTCAATTTATTCTTGTTCATCCTTCAAGCTGTTTCAGTTTCCGTAATTAATTCATTTTTGTAAACAACATTTTTCCAACGAATCATATGGGGTCGTATTCTTGCGTTTGATAAAATATAATATAATGAGAAGGAACTAGCCAATTAATACGATTTTCTCTCCACTTCATACTTTCATGCTGGCTGACAATGCTTCTTTCAATTATTATATCCACCTTTTATAACTGACTCAAGCCATCTTGCAGGGATTGAAGCATCTATTTACTTTATACATATAGATAGTATATATTTATAATAGTAGAAATTTATGACTTAGAAATTAATATCTATCTTGACGCCTAATGTGCCTCCTAGCCCAAAATTGGGGTTTAAAATTCTGTAATTATGCCTGCACCTGTGATAACAGCTGAAATTCTTTGTCAACTTTATTATAGAATTTATATTTACATAACTTGAGGCTAAATTGTGACTTTAATTTTAGCTCTAAAATAGTTAAAGGTGATGACTCATTATTTTAAACTCAAATCAATCAATGTGATTTATAGAAATGTAACAAAAAGTAAATAAACCAAGTCAGGACATACTCGAATCTTTTTTTTTCCCCCTTTGTGGCTTGGGTTCAAAACTAGATGTACGACTGGTTTTGAAATCTCCATGTTTAATAAATTCATATTTTAAAATGAGGTCCTGCTATGTATGCCACCTTTATTTTCCAATCCAATTTTTTTATAATCTGACCTAGACAAAAACGCAAGCCCTGTGTGCTATAATAGGCTATGCACTACAACAAGAATAGCTTATAGTTAAGGGCCAGTTTCATAGTCAAGTTTAGTACGCCTCAAGTGCGGCGCTACACTAAGTACATGACGACACCTACCTAAACCAGAATGGAATAGGCCTGTTTCCTATAAGAGAACGGCCCATTTCATTCTGTTTTAGGTAGGTGTCGTTATTAACTTAGTGTAACGCCGCACTTGAGGCGTACTAAATTTGACTATGAAACTGACCCTAAGGCTCGGTTTTATTAGATTTTGTGACATTGTTAAACTCAACCTACGATAGGCAGGCTTAAAAACTGGTAATTATTGATTTTATGCCATATATATTTATCAACTATACCTATAATTGGATTCCATACATTTATGATATTTCACATTATCCCACAACTTTGTAAGAGAGAGAGAGACTATATTTAATGTTCTTACTTTCTCGCTGGATTGTTGGAACGTCTTGTGACAGTGGCCTTACTTTCTAACAATAACACTGGTCAGTTTGTTCGATCTTCTTGTGACAAAAACTAAGTTACAATACTCTTCTACACTATCATTGCATAGTGAGAACTATCTGGCTTGTTTGATCTTCTTGTGGAGCTAACAAAGTTATACTACTATCTTACACTGGCATTGCATGCTGATAGTTTGCTGAGTTGTTATATATTTTTGTGAAGATAGCCCAGTTATGCTAATTTGCTACTATATATGTGTGTGTCGCTATTTATCCTATATCTGATTCCTTCTTCCCGTTTTGTTGTGTATCTATTTCAGATTCTCTCTTTAAGACTAGTCTCTTTTTCAAGCGAAGAAGGAGCGATTATTTTCTGGTCTGTTGTTTTCGCTTTACTTGGAAATGATGACGAAATCACCAGACCGCGACCCATAGTTTTTTCCCCCCCTTCTCTTTTCCGAAGCAAGTCTTTCGTCTCTATACTATTTATTGAAAAAAAGAATCCGCAGCCACGATATAAGAGATGTAAAGAAAATATTTTCTTTTTTATTCTTTTCGTCCAGTTCTCTCTTCAGAAGTCAGCTTTTAAGTAGAGGAAGGTAAAGAGGAAAACAGACAAGGGTACTTGCGGCTTTAGCCGATCTCGCTAGGAAAAAACAACGAACTGTACCCGACTTCTTCCTCTTTTTTTTTTATTTCTATACCTCCTCTCAAAAGATTAGAATTTATCTTTTTGATTTTATGTGGGGTTTTTTTTACGAAGAGGGGCAGCAGTTTTTAAAAGTGAAATTTAAGCTTCAAACCTTATGAAATTCATGTTTTCTCTACCCCGGGTATGTATTTCAAGATATATGTTGTTTTATGTCTTCTATAGTTGAAGTTCAATAGAAAGAACTTCTACAAAAAAGTAATTAAAAAACTCTTTACTTTAGTTTATTTAAGAGATTTTTAAAATTATAAAATAATATAATGGCCTTCTGTCAAAGTTGGTTACATTACATCTATTTTATGAATGCATCTTAAGGGTTCTTTCTTTTTGTGGTAATATGACACTAGAGGACGTTGAACAATTTTCAGCTTCGCAGACCTACGACAAAGAAGACACAAATATATATTAAACATCCTAATAAAAATCAGTAAGCTTTCTGAAAAGCTTTGTCTTTATTTCAGAATAACTTGCCTTTTTATTAATTTACTTTAATATCAAATATATATATATCAATTATTGAATCAATCAAGAGCTTAAATACACAATAAATTTTAGGAGGGTGCATTTAAGATGATTAGCTTAGAGAAATTTAACTGTTGAATGTATATACGCATCAAGAAGGTGCCAGCCTGGCCAGCACAAAATATATTTCTTTAACTTAATATCCCCAGACTAAGATCACGAGGGTTTTCCAAAAATAGTAAATTTTTCTCTTTCTGTCACTAATTCTTCTCTATTTCCTTTTCTCTCCCCTTCAAACCAACATTGAAATGATTAAAATATATTGTGAGCTCATCTTTCCTAAGTCACACCATCCTACTAGTGTTTCTAGTGGTAACATATGGAACTGATATTTCAACTAACCATTATGCTGGCATGTTCATTGAGTACATAAATTCAACTATTTGTGTGTTTAGGAAGGTATGAAGGGAAAGGGGTATAACCCACTATTATTAACTCCGGACAGAAATTGAATGACAGGCCAGTGAACACTGAATCAAACACATTATCGCATACCTATCACTTTCAATATTTTATTTTTTTAAATTGCTTATGTGACAAGTCTGAAGTAAAATTAATATTCTATTAACTAGCCCAATATTTTGCTTTTATTCAATTTTTATTTAAAGAAATTAGATTTTTTTTTTAATTCCACCACAACCTACTTCTTGTCTCAGGACTTTACGCATTTTATATATCTTAAGAGGGTAGATATGAGGAATGTAAACTTCAAAGGAAATTTCCCCGTATTTGCTTCGAGAGAGAGAGAGAGAGAGTAATAAACCGTTTAGAAAATAAATCAGCATCAGGACACCCCTCTGGGATTCAAACCCTAAACTACTTGTAACGTCAAACCAGACTAGATGATCCTGACACTAAGGGAATGTGGCCGCTAAGTAGGGATGATACCTTATTACTCATTTAACCTGAAAAATTAAAAATCAATACCAATTAATTTGCCAATTTCCTTTTTTTTTTACCTTTAACGACAGTTTTTTTCTTTAATTCCTGTCGTATTTTATCTCTCTTCCATCACTACACTCTTTTCTTTCTCTTCTATATCAGTGTTTCAAGACTACATATGTGTTCTCCAGCTCTTGTAAACCCCATTTTCCATTTCTTACCTTCTCTCTTTGTGCTCTTAGAACTGGTAGCGCGAAGAGCGTGGAAAGAGATAGCAATATCTCCTCTTTCCTGTTCTCGTTCTCTTCGAACCCCCAAAAGTCATGCATGGTGTGATCTTTGGTTTTGAGTGGGTTGAAGAGGAAGGGGGTGGTAGGGGTTTGAAGGGGCCACAGTTGGCACCCAAAGAAGTTTCCGGCAGCTGATTGCAAACAGAGTAGTTTGCGAGTCTCTTCTTTATTTCTTTTTTCTAAGTGAAGAAAAAATAGAATCCTTGTCTTCGCGCAGGAGCTTTTGTGTGAATGATGTGAAGAAAATGGTATTCTCTTCCCATTTCAAAAGGTGCTTACAGCTCTAGTTTGGTTTTCAGGTTCTTTAAAGCCCTCTTATCCCTATCATTTAGTCTTCCATTCACAAAATAAAGATGCATTATTTTTTTGAAATTCATTTCTGTCTCTTATGATTCTAGCTAAACCCTGTTAACGGTTATATATAAAATAAATTCACATCTAATGATCAAAATAATCGCAACAATTTATTTTTCTTTAGCACCACGTCTTACTACCCGTTCAGGTTATAAGCCTCTGTACTAACTACACTAATGGGCTAGGGATCAGGAAGGTTTAATATGGAGGAAATGTACACCATTTTCGTGGAGGAAGAATGGAAAACTATTTAGGGAAAACCACCCTCAATGCACCCAACCAGGATCGAACCCTGATCTCTCCGTCTTCGACAATATAGTCTAACACGAGAGTAGCGCGTTAGACTACGCGATCACCGAAGGGGTTAATTTTTTTTATTATGTGTTTTGGACTTCACGTCTTTCTACCAATCCGGCCTATCCACACACACACACACACGCGCGCGCGCGCACACACACACACACACACAAACACACATATATATGCATACAAATAGAAGAAGGAGGGTATAACTTAGAATAAATTAACCCTCATTTTATTGGAAGGGGAGTGGAAAATCAGCTAAAGAAAACCATCTCAGAACACTCGGCTGGGATTCAAACTTCGACCTTCACGTTGTCGACAAACCAGACCAGACGAGGTTGACACTTTAGAACAGCGTTCCACAAACAGTGTACCATGGTACAGTGAATTAGTTGTGCCGTGCAGCCACAGACCAGAGCACCTGCCACCCATCTCTGTTCAGTATAAACACGAATTAAATTGTTACAAGTGACAGACATGCGTCGTCCGCATTTATTACTTACTCGTTCTTAATAATATTTTAAATACATCTGAAAAAAAGTTGAAGTTACTTTAGGGAAAAGCTGCTCTATACTTTCTTAATTTTTATTTACCGTACAACCTTTGGACTGGGTGAGTAATCCATTCTCTGCTGTTGTGGCACGTATACAAAACAAAACAGTGTACAGCCCAAATTGTTAGCCTTTTTAAGTGTACCGTGAACGTAAAAAAAAGGTTGCGGAATACTGCCTTAAACTATGTGCTTACGGATGAAGGTCCGAATAATTTAATAATATTTTTATTTTACATGAGTTATGTGTTATATATTAAAAATAGTTTGTAATAAATGTGCTTCAAACTTGTTTTGAAGTATTTCAATTTTTAATAATTTTATTTGGGTCCTACAAAATGCTCTACCCTGGAAATAACATAGGAGTATTTTATCCCATTTTGTAGATTTCTCACGAGGCATGCTGGATGTAAGGGGTAGTTTGGAATGAGCAGTGGAGGGAGAGGGATGAGGGGAGAGTAATAGCTGGAAAAATTATGAATGAAAACTAGTTCTTTTCTTCATGGAGTCCATAACATCATATTAAATATCATTCAGCGGGCACCTCCCACTTCAAAAGGTATAGAGATTCTTTCTCACTTTCTTCCGATGGTTCACATTTTAACTTTTACCATTTATATTCAAAACTTCTTTACTTTTAAATAGGTTTCCGTGACTTGCTATGGCGGGTGCACTTGGCGGACATCTCCCACCTCCTGCACCCTACAGGGATTTGAATTCCGAGACTTTGAGTCACACTCATATCTAGCTCTGAGCTAACCCACACTAGTGGGCACGCAAATTAAATTTCAAGCTCATATAGTCTGGTTTGCCGCTTACGGGGAGTTCTGGGATCAGTTCCCGGTCGAGTTTTGTGGAAAATTATTTATTTAAACGGGTTTTAACGTTACTTCCACGCAACTGTGGATGCATTTAATCTAAATTTTATCTTTCTTTTCTTTACCACAACTAAATGTGTGTGGTAATATGTGGAGAAAAGGTCATCACACATATAAATCATTTCAGGTTGAAACTGAAGGATTAGGTGAGCTGGCAAACATAATAATGGTCTTTGATTTTATTAAACTAATATCCAAAATACTGGTGGGCACGTGGACAAAGGTGCCAGTATAATCTTATATGCGTTTGACAGTGATGGTGAGCTAAGTTGTTTTAATTTCAGCTGGATGTACAGGTTGATTTTCTCATATGGTTTTCCACTCTAGCTCCACGGAAATGCAATAACATTTCTCTTAAACCTTAGGTTTCCTGGATCTGGGCAAGTGGACAAGAGTATTGGGGTTCGAATTCCTCCTTGGCTTACTGAATTATTTCCCACTATAGTTCTGTCATAAAAATGAGTACATTTCTTCTAAACTCTACTTTAATCCTTTTTGTGCACGCGGAAAAAGATGTCATTCCCACCTTGTCTAGGGTTTCCATTAATGGGGAGGCTGGGGGCTTAGAACCCCAAACTAGTGTTCTAAGGAAGTCTGACCTAAATTGCTTCCCACTCTATTTCCACGCAAACTTGAGTACATTTTATCCAAATTCTACCTTTTTCAAACATTCACATTAGTGTTAATGTAAGGTTAGCCAGTACAAGTATTAATACGTAGAGCATGGAAAGAAAAAAAAACTAGTATTTTATAGGTACGTTCGTCCTAATGCCAAAGTACATAGTTTCTGGCGTTAAAGTAGGATGTTAGGCGTGTTGATTTGTAGATTGTCTATTAATATATGTTTTTAGATATGCCATGTCGAACATCCCAAATAAAATATAATATGTTTTTGCAGGACCTACGTCAGTATCCTCACCTTGATAGAAAACAAAACCATTTTTTTTGTGGCGAGTTAAAAAGGTTGATCATAAATTACCTAGGGTATGAATACGTCTTCACCTTGGCTCTTGGTGGCGGTCACTTGCGTCATATGTTTGCGTCACGATGATTGAGCGGAAACGAGAAAATAGTTCGTGCATAAAGATAATGCATAATTGTAGGCTATGCCTAATGCGTTCAGAGCAACATCAACATTTCTCATATAAAATTTAATAGTTTACTGTCGGCTCTTTTTACTTAAGTTCTAAGACTGCATTCTGCTTTTTGTTTTTAAATGTTCCTGTAAACGAACATAAGTCAAAAACATAATTTAACGGGTATCGATGAGTACGCAACCTAAGGCATAGACCTTGAATTTTACTACTTACTGTTGACTGAGAGATTGGGGCTCGAATCCCGACTGGATTTAGTAAGGTTTTTTTGCTCAGGAAATTTGTATAATCTTCTTTTCTGTAAGTGCGGATATATTTCCTCTACACACTACCCTCCTTCCCATTTCCCCATTATTGTAGATAAACTAATAGCCCAGATGGGTTGTAAGATGCGGACCATACACTAAAATATGCAATCTCCTTACAAACTCAAACTACGAGTATTTAAGTTCTATACTATAGTAAAAAAAGAACACACAGCATAATATGCCAAAAGCAATTCATATCTCCAAGGCTAAGTAAATATTAACCGTTTTGCAGTTTGTCGAGGCATACATTATAATCTTAAATTCAATATATCACTCCACTATCGTGATAATAAATCAACTTGACTTTTTCACGGTCAAATCCACAAGAAAAATCCCGTAGGCACCTTTGAAAACTATATATTATTTATTGTATATTATAATTTCACAACCGTGAAACCTTCACCATAAAATAGCAGTCTATTTTAGAAAATTAAATAACTTATATAAACTTTGTTTATAATATTTATTTCCTAGATTGGTTGAAAGTCTTTTTATTTTTATGACAAATAATATTCTATTTTTACCATACAAACTAGTTTCAAAAATCTTTTTAACATAATTATGCATGTTAACTTAAGCATACTGTGTAATATTTCATGAAATTAGTAAATTTATCGACTAGGTGGTGATGACCTTAACATTGTCCTGCCTTATATATTAACAGCAATGGTCATGTGATCTAAAGCTTTATAAACGCATTGTACAATTATTTCACCTGTGCCAGGAAACTCGGAGTTTGAATTCAAGCCAGTTACACTTTAAGTAATTTCCCAAATGTATTTTACACTGCAGTCGTCCCATTCTATCGTTACAATAATTCGTATGCGGGAAAAATACTTTTTCTTAAACACTGTATGCATTAAAAAAAAAGTATTTTATTCTACCTAATTTTTGGTAATTTTTCTTTATGATTACACCCTCTGTCATTTAGTCAATTTAAGTAACTTTAAATAAAAATGTATTGAATTTAATTATTACTAATTGGTTTATCTGATTTTATTTACAATAGTGATGTGGAAGGTGGAGTTTAAAGAAACTGTACCCTAATTTGCTTCAAGGGGAAGTCAGAAACCATTTATAATTAATCACCTTCAGCAAAGCCATCCAGGATTTGTACCATGATATCCCTGTCACCAACGACAAACCCGACTAAACAATCTTGATGATTATTCAGCGTTTATTCAACGTACACTGTTGAATATATCAATATATTTCTATCCTTAACCAATTATTTTACTAACGCTTACTTACTAACATTAATATTATTTATGAATAGTAGTGTTTAGTGAAACAATATTAAAAATTAAAATATCGCAAAGAGTTATATCAAATAAGTTTAGAAAATATACATGAAAATATTTTTTTTTCTCATTTCACAAGAAATGTTAGTAGAAAAATTTGATCAACTGAGCCTTTGTAACAATAAACAGACATATTAAAAATTGAAATACATTACATTTAAGATTATAAGGTTCATGAATATTTTATTTATTTTATTTTAAATACAATATACGTTACTCACTCAATTCTGTCTGTTTGGATAAAATATACAAAATAAAAGACATCATCAGTGATAGGTATTGACACATTTAGGGAATAAGTATTTACAATAACATCAACTGTTTATGAGCCTGACAATCTTAAATGTATTGCGTTTCAATATTTAATATGTTTGTTTATCGGTACAAAAGCTCTTACGCTAAATAAAAAATTCTACTATCATTTCTTGTGATATGAAATTAATAACGCTTTCATGTACATTTTATAAACTTGTTTAATATTTAATATTACATTTGTGATTATTGAATTTTTAATATCTTCTCACTATACATTGATTGATTCACAAATACAATATTACCTCTCCTCACAAAATTTCAAAATGTTTAAAAAATCATATAAATATATTAAACCTAATTTATAATTACTCAGCTTAATTTTCACTCCCATTTGAATTCCACTTGACTATACTATAACTCAAACTCAACTGTGCTTGCGCACATAGATCAGCGCCTAGCTTCCTCCTCCCTTTCCTCTCAACATCTCTGGGATATTTTCTCTTAGAGTTCACTCACACATCAGTGGCTCACCATAAAGGAATTAATCGCACGTTATGAAGCCTCGCCTCTAACTGATTACATGGACTTCAATGCGACTTTTGTGTGTTTACCACGTGCAAGGGGAGTAAAACGTGTCGATAGAGTTGGTACACGGCGCTACCGGGAGCGATGATGATTTTGCGTATTCAACTATTGTCGAGCATCTCTCTACATTCAGTGGGTAGGATGCACAAATTAAAAAAAAAGGCGGGAGTAAAGGGAAGAGGAAGACAGTATGGGGAGTGAGGGATACGTTCCACCAGGGACTCTGTTGTCACTTCAATCATGGAGTTGTTTATGGAAAAGGGCGTACAACGTAGTTGATGAAGTGAAAGAGATTTTAAATTATCGATTGATCTGAAACATATAGATAAAAAAAGGGGGAAGCGTAAGGTATTGAAAAAATATATATATACAAAGAGTTTTCGTTTCACTCACATAGAAAAAAAAAGGCACGTGTATGAAAATGATCTGTTATCCTCTTGATGCTTATTTTAGGTTGATGTATCTCTCCAGTTGTTTGAAAAATCGTAATTTCTGTGCATGTTCATTGATACGTGATAATTCCACATAGTAAATTGTGTTGATGTTATAAACTGTATGTTTCACTCGACACATCTTGATGTTACTCTTTTAGTTATGTGTAAAACCGTTTTAAATCACATTGTTTTCTAATATGCTTTATACGACCAGCTCGGGCAATATACAGTAATGATATAGAGATAAATAAGATAAAAATTAGAAAAAATGTACCCACATTGACGTAGAGAAGAGTTAGATTGCGTTAAATTTCTTTCCTAGGTATGTAGAACAAAGTCCATGCTTGATTGTTCAAAAGGATACCGAGGAGGACATAACATATTACAGGTATAATGTTAACAAGTTATTCCTATCTTGGCACCAATCCGTGACACGCCACTGGAAATCATTTAGGAAATAGCAACCTAAGTATGCTTACAACCATCGTGGATTCTAGCTTGGAACTTTTTATAATCAGAAAAGAAGAGACAGACGCGAGACAGACGCCTCGCTTTGCGTATCCACCATTACTGGTCAAGTAGTTCAAAACAGGCTTTGACAAATACATTTTAATCATCGTATTGACTAAGAAAAGTAGGTGAGATAATTTCACATAATAAGGTAGTTGGTTTTTATATTCTTTTTATTAATAGCACCACGTCTTACTACCCGTTTGGGCTATACGTACTTACGCTAATGCGTAACGGTAGGGTGATTGTGAGATCAAATGGAGGACCTACAGCTTAACATGAAATCCGAACCACGGTGGAGGCTTGGAATTCCACATATTCACAAGTTGTGAGTAATACACGTCTTGTTAGAAGTGAAGGAAGGGTTTGGCAATCAGTTAAATCTGTGCCGGGAGCGAGGATTGAACCCCAGACCCCAGCACAGAGGTTTGACACCTTACCCCTAGACCACCAGGTCACCTATGTTAATTTGTATAAAGGTCGTGTTATTTACGTCATTGTTTTGACTGTGACATTTTGGTTTCAATGCTCATTTGTAACAAACACACCCTTATTGTATGGTTAGCACTACATAACTTATCTTCTAAATACTAGTTATTGGAATCATGGTCGCTTATACATATTATTTAATCCAGCCAATACTTATGGATGAGATCAAAGGGACAGTGACCTTAGATTTATATGACCTTAGTTCTAAAGATAATATTAGTTTAGCGTTTGGAATTTTTTAACTCCTCAGATACGTATAACTTGAAGGGCTAAGTTATTTTGAAGGTGTAAGTGTAAGGAACCGACTCTTCCAAATTTGTCTTATTTCTAGTTATATGTTCTAGCCCAATGTAAATGTGTTACTTAATGGGAAATGGAGTGGTAGTAGGGTGAGGACTAAATAAAATGAATTTAAACTATGTAGGGAAAACAGCAAACTATATTTTTAGCACCACGTCTTACTACCCTTTCAGGCTATACGCCTATGCACTAATTACACTAATGGTTTAGGGGTTGAAAAGGTCTAATTTAGAGGAAATGAACCCACATTTACTTGGAAGGAGATTGGAAACATTTAGAAAAAAACTTTGGTACACCCATAAGGAATTGAACCCCGATCTTCCCGTCTCCGTCTAGTCCAACATGAGAGTAGCGTTAAACCATGTGGCCACCGGAGCGAGTAATATCTAATTAACTCATAATTAAATATATTTTTAACGCCGCGTCTTACTACCTGCTTAGGTTATACTCAATCTAAATAATTGAACCCAGGCTTAGCAAGTCAAAGTCGTGCACATTATCCGTGTAGTCAAACCCCTCATCTTTAAAAAAATACATAGTGGACCCATGCTTGACATTGGATAGAGTAGGGATGATGATTCTTTTTGAGAAAGCATGTTCAATGTCACTAATTTTCAAATATATTACTTTGCGTGTCCATATAAGTTTAGAGCAGTAGATTAGAATATGGTATTTTCTTAACTCTGATTAAATATCACAAATATAACATTACTAGCGAATTGAATTGTGCTTAGCATGACTAAGTAACACCAAAACTGTATTAAATTAGAACGTTCAACATCTTGTTGCCCTCTTTTTTGATATTTCGTCGTTGTACAACAATAGTGAGCTGACTACGGCAAACACACACCAATAATAGTAATTTAAAAAAAAGATTTATTTGAGACAAATATTACCTTTTCCGTAAAATGGACGAACAAGCAAACACACTCAATTAACAATGCAATCTTTATCCAAGTATGTTTATAAAATAAGATAAACGCACTAATATATATTGTTACAGAAATATTCTGTAAAAAGAAACATCAAAATTTATAAAAGACCATAAATAAATAATATACTCTGTTACAAAAGCATATGGAATAATAAGCAAGAATTTCTAATGGTGGTTCGTAGCTAGAATTAGTGGGGGTACTGCTCAAGAAAATGTTTAGCCTTTGTTTTAAAATTGTGTAAAAAGAAAATTTATTCTGGAACTTGATAAAATCTTAACAAAAAAAATATTTGTTACTTTAACTTAAATTGTTACAGTTAAAGCTTTAAAATGAAATCCTTTCTTCTTGTTTTAATTTGCGCAAAAAGTTCAATAATTTTCACCTTGATCTCTTGATGACAATTGAGGAAATTTTTCTCCATTGAAAGTACTCCAAGTGCATTTAGTCTTTCTGTTAAATAAAAGAACAGAAAAAAAATTAATCCATTAGTATAGCTGAAAGCAGAATAGTAATTTAATTCTACACTCTTCTACACTTTATCACATTCAAGAATATGGTATACGGGTTTTAAGCAGAACACACGCTGAGTAAAAAAAACTTCCTTCCACCACCACTCCAGAGCCGGCACTGTGAGAGCAACAGCGCTCTCTCTACCTGCTCTCTACCTGCTCCCCAACCCGCTCATATGTGCGCATGCGCACAACAGTCAAACACCACGTCACTGGCACTGTGAAGCGCACAGTTACATACAAAGATGTTTGTATATTTTTCATAAACTGGGGGATAGCTACTGAAGTATTGACATTAATCCTAAGGAATATATATTGTACTAAACAAATAAAGAGAGAATTAAAGAAAAGGGGACTCATTATATTAAATGTTTTCGATAATATCAAGTGGAAATAGAAGGTGCTGCAGTTCCTCAATGCCTAAACATAAGCCGCCACTGAGAATTTCCTTATTCTAATTGTTATGTAACTGCTAAATAGGCAAGAAGAAAAGCAAAAGCATCACGAAAAAATCCGAGGATAAAAAGAGAAGCAAAAAGAGAATATAATTTTTATAAAGTCCACTCAAACGATTTTGATCAAGATTTGTATCCAGTCACTTTTTGAAACTACAAACATAAAAAAGGTAACTCTCACTTTCCCATGAAAACTACTTTGAGTGTACTTTACATTAGAGCCTATCTCGCTTTCCTATGAAAATTACTTTGAGGGTAGTTTACATTGGCAGAAACATACAATTTTGATCATATCCCAACAGCTATTTGAGATACGAAAGAATGTACCATTGATAAGTTGTAGTGCTATTAAAAATCAAAATATTTTATTTGAGATATTGTTTTGTATTCTGAGCTATAATCAAATAAATTTTATTCTGGCCTTTGAAATCTGAAATAGATTATTATCCTCTTTGATGAACAGAGATGTTCCTTCTAACCAAATTTTTCTCTAACACTATATATTATTTTATTTATGCTCTTTGGTGGAGAGTTTCTGCAACATTATATGTTATTTCATTTTACACGTCCTACAAGTTTTTAATAAATGTTTCTGTTTTATAATATAAGATTATGTATGTGCTTAGCACCATACTATTTATTTAGTAGATGTGAAGCAAGGTATCTTTTACTGAAAAGCGAAATTTTGTGTCAATACGTTACTTGAAAAATGGAGTAAGATTAAAAATGTACTGTTGGCGTTAACTATTTTAGATTTATTTTTGTGACCGTTCTAGTATCAATAATTTTACAAACAAATGTTATGAATTGTCTAAACGTGTGGCACACAGTTGAAACACTATTAGAGCAAATTAAAGCTAAACAAATTAATGCTATTTCTTAAAACTCCTCAAAAAATGCCGAACATTTGCTCAAAATATTTTAAAGACAAATCTCTTGTAAATGGAAGAAAATTTTACTGAAATACTAGCTGACCCGGCAAACGTTGTTTTGCCATATAAATAATTTTTAAGGGAGTGAGAGAAGTCTTATTGTGTGAGAGAAACAGGAGACCGGCTTCGTCTCAGGCTGGGTCAGAAGTGACACCTGTAGACAACTGGCGGGGATAACTNCCCCCCCCACGCTGCCCGTTACACACTGGTATAAGAATTATATAAAGATATTTAAAAAATGTCTAAAAATTATAGAAAAATGTTAAGGGTGGACAACCCTTATCACTAAGGGGTATGAAAAATAGATGTTGGCCGATTCTCAGACCTACTCAATATGCTCACAAAATTTCATGAGAATCGGTCAAGCCGTTTCGGAGGAGTACGGGAACGAACATTGTGACACGAGAATTTTATATATAAGATGAATTCCGGCCAAAAAGAAAAATAATTTTTACGTTGAGAAATTGTCCATAAATGCAAGACCATTTATTTCGAAAATCTGCTGCTGCCAGTAGCTCCTTCTTACCCCATCAAACCCCCTTCCAACATAACTGAAAGAGAGGAGGTTGGCCAACAGTTAACCTAGAGAAAGCGAATATAAGGCTTTCCTCCATAAAACCTGCAGTTCCCTCAGCAATGATATTGGCTAGAGTGAGTCGGAAGATGAGGTCTAAATTAATGATATCTAAGACCAAGATGTTGATTTAGAGCTTTGTATGAAAGAATATTCCAGCCTCTAAAAATGCTCTAAGTGTTAACGTTGAGCATTTTCTGTTTTACATGAAATATCAGCGCGATCCGGTTCCTTCACTAACCTGAACGCCGCCGCTTTCAAATTTGTAATGACTGTACGCAAGTAACGTGTGAGAGGTTTTTTTTCTTCTAAGCTTTAAGATCTAAAAAATAGATCAAGATATCTCTTAAGCCATTTTTTTTGTCTCCGCTTTTGTTAATATATGTTGGAAAATACTATTTTCATGATCTCAACAAATATGAAAAATAGATGAAATAGCAGCATCCAATGAAAAGCTTAAGTTTTGACTTCGAAAAGAAAAAGTTATCCTTTATCTCAAGGCTTGTTCCCAGAATTTTCGGATACTTTTGCTCAGTGACTATACAATTTAATTTGGTACTGTTATCTTCGGCGATTATGTAACTCAACTAAAAAATATCCGCGTGTATTGTTACAGCGCAAATATATATATAACTTTCCACGTTGTTGTAGTATATTCTGAAACTTCTTTAAAAACATATTTTTATTATAAACTTTTTAATGATTAATTAATAAATATATCCTTTCTATAGTGATGTATTATGTTTTCTTCTTTTCTTCTTACGTTTACTAAGCTGTATATTTGTATTAATTATTAACTGGTTGAACTAAAGTGATTTTGATCAGTTGAATATTTGTATTTAGTTTTAATTTTGACAGATAAGTTAGGTATTTTTAATCCTAGTTTGTGTGAATGCAGTTAAAAAATTAATTTGATTACATTAGTTTGGATGTTATTCCCATTTCAAAAATCCTAATTCTGGTTTGGTGGGAGTGTGTCATAATTATGGTACTCAATACTAAAAACAATTGTTTTTGGTAATATATTTTTAAATTTTATAATAAAACTACATTTGATCAATATGGGTTGTGAAGGGGCCCTATGAAATATCTTTCCTTCTCTGTGGCCGAGGGCCTGAATATGAGCCAGGCCAACACTTGCTGCAGCAAAACTTCCTGTTATGGAAGAAAGATGTTTGGGCGATTGGTCCTAACCCCTCCTTTATTCTGGGTGGCTCTGCTTGCACCAAACTAAATATCACATCTTCAATTTCTATCACGATGATATTCTTACCTCTCATCATCCATCCTAACCAGCCACTAACTCAATAAGCTGCCGGTCGTTGGCGGTGGTCGTGAACGTGACGTCTTTTCCTTCCCCCTTCCCCTTCTGCAGCCAAAATTCAAGTCACCTTTCGTGAACCTAGCCAGACGAACCCTCAAGGCTGGAGTGAAGTACACTCCTCCCCCAATGGTCAAGCCAGCATTCTCTTCCCCACACACATGCTTCCCCCAAATTACATTTGTCAATATTTCTCCCTCCCTCTTTGCATGGTCGGGCTTGAAACCCCTCCATACCTCTCTTCAACCCTCTTACCAGCCACCCACTCAAACTTTTCACCCCTCCCTCGACTGTTTTACCCACCACAGTTCTAACTGTGAAAAGCCCAGGTGAGGGGAGGAGGGTGGTTTGCAGGGGTCAACATTGACCCCTCTGGCTTTTCCCCAGCTGTCGGTATTTATTCTCCGGTTTCTGTGAGGGGGGCGGAGGGCTCAAAATGCAGCCCTCTGACTTAGTGGCATAGCAATGGTGAGAGTTTAAAGCTAGGAAAACTCAAACCTCTTATGCAACCCTTGATAGCTCTCATGAATGTAAGTCCAGTGATATATAATTCCATACAGAAGATGTCAGATTCTGGCTAGCGCCACTATTAAATATTTTTGAATAAATATATAATTAGTAATTTTTTAACAAAACGAACAACTTCTAATACCTGAAACAAACATTGATCAGGGATTTGAAAGAGAAGTGATCCTAACAGTAAGTAAATTCACTCTTCAGAGTTTCAAATAGTTGATTTTCATGGTAAATTCAGAGGTAAATCCACCAGAGTGTTAAAGTAGGTTTTTATAAATTATTACATTTACTACAAGGGCTATTAACGACTTAATCTGAGGGGAAATAACGAGAAAGGTTGTGCATCTGCCGGGATTAAACAACACCTTAGACAATTCGACCACTATCACTATTTAAATTTAGTTTTCATTTAGGGGGAAAGTGTCTGTTAGAGGCTTAATTGATTCGTCATTCACTCATAGCTTTGGTGGTCACATAATATAAGGCGTTCCTATCGCAGTATAATGGATTCCCGGCGATGATAAGTCGGGATTAGAAACTCAACTGGAAGTATTGAGGGTGATGTTTAGTAAAAGGATTTCCCAGTCTTCCTGAATGAAAATGCGGCTACATTAACTCTTTATTATACCTACCTAATTCCTCATCCCACCAACAAACAGATCATCTGAGATGCCGTCCACACAAAAAATAAGAACAACGTATATTTGTAATGTGAAAACCACACCCGTTATATTATAAAAAAGACAAAACAATTTTTTTAGGAAAGAGTGGGAAGGGTCTGTTCTAATAGTCACACAGAGTAAGACCTCTTCTGCTTCTTCAAAACTGGCACTTAAAACGAATTACTCCGCTCGCTCCACTTAGTTATACCTTTTTGCGTTTTAGTGGACACGAGTCACTTAAAAAATAAATATTCGGTGATTTAGGGATGTACATTTAAAAAAATGTCGTTGCTTATGCTTTTAAAATATTTATTTTTTATTATTTCAAAGGCAACATTTCAATTAAAGTCCAAGATATAAGGCCTAAGTAAGCTTTACACTACTGCAGCTGGTGTATTCTCATCAAAATATATCATTTCAATAAAAGGTAATTTATTAAGATGGAAACATTTAATGAGAGACACATATTCAAAAAGGTGCTTTTTCTTATTATAAGACAAGATGAATTATATTAATATCTTATTTTAGATAGGTTTATTCCTTCTTTGCTGACAAGAGAA
This sequence comes from Timema shepardi, assembly GCA_902151425.1. Lineage (NCBI taxonomy): Eukaryota > Metazoa > Arthropoda > Insecta > Phasmatodea > Timematidae > Timema > Timema shepardi. Next base: position 17,233 of record CABFVX010004282.1, on the reverse strand, counting down.
CAAACTTTTCTATCAAACACATGCGTTTCTACTATATTTTACTTCTGTTTTTACTAAAGTATAAAGTATAGGCCTGACTCAATGCTTGGTACTCTTGTGACTAAATTCAATGTTTGTTTATACATTTTAAAACGCTGGTGTACTGATATAATTTTCTATTTATTTTCAGGTAATAAACTTGACATGGTGTAACTAGTTACATCTTTGAGAAACCTCTTTTCTACTCATATCTCGACCAGCCATCCATTTGACGTAAGTAACAGTTACGGTAGGCTTTAAGAGGGTTATATATATATGAGTTAGAGATGATATGTCTATAAAGGACCCTTCCCATTTCAATGTCTGAGTTGAAACTATATTGTAGCCTATGAAAATATAGAGCATTTTATATTAATAATCTTATAAGTTAATAGGCCTATAAATATAAAACTAATAATAATATATTTCTATTTCTAGCTCAGTCATCATATATACAGTCAATGAAATCGATCTGATATGTAACTCCCAATACTTTTGCTTTTACTGACGTAGCATTACATATAATACGTTTACCCTGAAAAATAACAAGTATACTTTTCTGTGTTCCACTATGGGTAGCTTATAAGATAGGGTCATAATGTAGTTGGTTAGGGCAGGTTTTTCTACTTTTCAATGCAAATGGAGAGTTCATATTTGCAACAACAACAAAATAGGCCAAGTAGAAAGTTAAATAATTTTTTGTAAAGTATTCGTATATTATGTAAAACCATAAAGATAAATGTACTGAATAATAATAATTTAGAAGTATTATAGTAGGCCTACTAAATCTTTAACTTTTTCGCTATACTACAGGTAGAGAAAGTATTGTGATCTTCAAAAAACCGAACTCGAGATTTTTATGGATGTGGACATTTCCTGATCCCCCGAATTCAAAATAGTGGTTTTTGAATTTCCGTCTGTTTATCTGTCTGTCTGTACCTCAGAATAGAGCCTAAAATATTTTACCGATCGGGCTAAGACTTGGTATATAAGGTTTTCATAGGGTTGACCCAAGGGGTCTTTGCAATTGGATATCCAACCCTTAAAGTAAGGGTAGTTTGCTTAAGGGCAAAAAGATAAAAAAATGATTTTATCAAAATCGGCTCTAACAATTTTGATTAAATTTCATTTCATAACATTTATAAATTTTCCAAACAAAATGGTTACTCTTAATATTTCAGCAAAATGACTTTAAAGGTTCCTGTCTGATGCGGAAATTCTCATTTTTTATTATAACTCCGAAACTATTTGAGAAATGAAATTACTTATATTGCAAATATGTAGATCTATTTATAATACAAATCCTCTATTTGAAACATATTTTTATAAAACCAATAACTTTCAAGCTATACGCAAATATATATCTATAAACTTTACGAACACTAAAAATAGGTATTGCTACCTTAAAAAAAAGCTAACCCGAAATGTTGATGTATGCCGACCTCTCATGACCCCACAGACCCTAAAAATTGGTTATTGAAATGGCCTATGGTTTTGTGTCTGTTTAACCCTAAAATTAAGATTAGTTCAATAAAAAGAGAAAATCAATTTTCTCAATATTGGCTCTAGCAATTTTGATTTAAATTTGTATCTAGGCGTTGATTGAGATTATAAATAAAATTGTTTATTTTCATTTTCCCATGGAAATTAATTTAAGGTACATTACAGAAGCAGGAAATTTACATATCTACGCAAGTATTTAAAATACTGGATAACTTATCATTGTAAAATTGTAGTACTATTACAAATTAAAAACTTATATATGAAATACATTATTATAAAACCAATAGTTTCTGAGATATTGGGAAATATATTAATACAATTTTGTGAGCTTTAGTTTTAAAGAGATACTAAAGTTTTAACTCAATAATTCTCTAATGCTAAAGAGTAAGTAAATAATACGCAAATCTCTCAGAGTGGAAGTTCTTTTTCCTTCAACCTCTTAGGGGAAATGTTTGTAGAGCAATGATCTCTCTTTATCATTTTAGATTCAAAAGTCAATATTTACCTATTTTATATTTACAAATTTAGAAATGAGGTATTCAATAACAATGCGATAACCATATGATGTGCAACTCCCAAGAAAGTGTCGACAATTTTAACTGTAAGTCGGCATTTTAATACGACCGTTGGAGACCCAATATCGATATTTCCACCTTCTTGCTACATTACAGGTAAAGCAAATATTTTGATCGTCAAAAATATAAAATTTGAGATTTTGGTGAATGTCGAAGTTTCATGATCCCCCGAATACGAAAAAGTGGTTTTAGCAATGCCATCTGTCTGTCAGTCTGTACCTCAGGCTAGAGCCTAAGCAGTTTTAACGATTGGGCTAAAACTTGGTATCTAGGGTTTTCATAGGGTTGCCCCGAAGGGTTTTTGGAATTAGATATCCAACCCTAAAATTAAGGGTAGTTTTTTAAAGGGTGGAAAGAGAAAAAACAGATTTTATTGATTTTGAATAAATATAATGTCTAAGTTTTGATCACTATTAAAAATCAAAGACTACTCTAAATTGTTCGTCAAAATGACTTTAAGGGTTTCGGTATGTTGCGTTAATTCTAATTTTTATCTATGTCTCCCTTTGAGATATGAACTTACTTATCATTTCATACATGTAAATCTATTTATAGAAAACATTTTTATTTGAAATATATTTTTATAAAACAATATTTTTACTTTCTTGCTATATTACAGGTAGAGAAAGTATTGTTATATTAAAATATATTGAACTAGAGATTTTGATGCATGTCGACGTTGCATGACCCCCCGAATCCGAAAAAGTAGTTTTTGAATTTCTTTGTGTTTGTCTGTCTGTACCTCCATCTAGAGTCTAAACTATTTTACCGTTTGGGCTAAAACTTGGTATCTAGGGTTTCCATAGGGTTTCCTAAAGGTTTTTTTTTTATAAATTTGATATCCAACCCTAAAATTAAGGGTAGTTTACTGAATAACAAAAATAGGAAAAGTCGATTTTCTCAAAATCAACTATAACGATTTTAATTAAAATTCGTATCTAAGCGTTGATCCAGATTATAAAAAAATGGCTATTTTCATTTTCCCATGAAAATAACTTTTAGGTACTTTAAAGAAGTGGAAATTTACCTATCTCATTAACTATTAGAGTTACTAAATAACATATCTTTGTAAAATTTAAGTACTATTAAAAATGAAACCTTTTATTTGAAATATATTTTTATAAAACGAATAGTTTCTGAGGTATTAGCAAATCTATTCAAATAATTTTGTGAGCTTTAGTTGTGAAGATATACTACTTATGTTTTAACGCAATAATTCTCTAATGCCAATGAGTAAGAAATAAGTAAGTTTCTCAAAAAGTGTATGTTCTCTTTCCTTCAACTTCTTAGGGGAAATATTTGTTCAGCAATGATCTATCTCTATCATTTTTGACTCAATAGTCAATTTTTATCTATCAAAATTTATAAATGAGGTATTTAATAGCAATGCGATAACCATAAGTTGTGCATCCCCTAATAAAATGCCCAAAATTTCAACAGAAATTCAAAATTTTAATATGACGTGTTGAACCTTGAGAACCCAATATCAATATTTTTTATTGGTCCAAATATACAAATGAAGATGTTAATTATTTAAAAATAAAATTATAAAATTTAAAATAATTAGTAAAAAAATGTTTTACCTATGTATAACTCAAGTTGTTCTCGGGTTTGCTAGTGTATATTATATTACGAATTTTGAGTAAATATCTCAATTTTATACAACAGAGCGAGAAAGTTCGTGTGGAGTTTAATACTATTTATTTCTTTAACCATTTAGGGAAATGTTTGTACAGCATTGATATATCTCTTATCATCTTAGACTCAAAAGTCAATATTTAATTTTTGAATTGGTCTAAATTTATAAATGAGGAAATTAATAAAAATCTGATAACCATAAGGTGTGCAATCCCTAATAAAATGTTGAAAATTTTAACCGGAAGTTGAAATTTTAATACGAAGTATTGACCTTCAGGGACCCAAAATCAATCTTTTCTTTGGTCCAAATATAATAGTGAGTACTTTAATTCTTTTTAAAGAAAATCATAACTTTTAAATCCAAGAGTCAAAAATTATTGAACGTAAATATAACGCAATTTTTGTTCGGGTTTGTTAATGAATATTATTTCGTTTCACATGTATTACGAGCTTTGAGTAAATATTCACCTTTTTAAACATTGGCGTGAGAAAGCCCATGCGGAGTTCTGTACCATTTATTTTAGAGTAAACAATAATGGTTGGAAAATTATTCAAGTAGAAAGAGCCGATTATGATTTTGTAATTTAACTAAATTATCCTTTTTGTAAGTTACTTATTATTAGTTCAGCCTGTACATTTCCTGTGCTGAAGTCACTCTACCAGATATATGTGTGTATTTCAGTTCGTCGCAATGGCAATAGCTAGGCATGCGCGGTTTATATGATAATAGGCTTACTATAGTAATAGAAAAACTAACATATTTGACTTTATCATAGAAATATGATTCATACATAGCCTAATTATTTCTCTTTTAATTTATAGTTCTTCAAAATATATCGCAATTAGTAATACGTTGTCAATTATTAATTGAGACAGACATTTTAAATTATCCTTTCTAAAAATTAAAATAATCAATGCAATAGGTATCTGTAATGGTTTATAATCTAAATTCTCTTTAATAATAAATGAGATAAGACTCGATTAAATTTTTAATGAGTTTGTAATAGTTAAATCTTCTTTTCAAGACATTACATTAAATAGTATTATTCCAACCACAACTGGAAAACAAAGTTATTTGTATGATTTATCGGTTCACAATGATTCTTCGAAGGGCCGGTTTCATAGTGAGACTTAGTACGCCTCAAGTGTGGTACTATACTAAGTACATGACAATGCATCGCTTGACCAGAATGGATTGAGCCAGTTTCATTTGTGAAAATGGCCAAATTCATTCGAGCATAGGTAGATGCTGTCCAGTACTTAGTATAGTGCTGAATATGAAACTGTCCCAAAGTATTTGTTTCAAAACTATTACATATCCACAATTGATTTACCTATCAATGTTTTGAACTTTATTCTGTTATTAGAGCTGGGAGCCCATGGAAGTGGTGGATAGACCAACAGCTTGGAGCTTTAGGCTTATTTTATTATCTTTTTTATTTAACCATTAGGGATAAGTTTAAAAACTCCAGTGAAAAGTTATTATTTTTTTTTCAAAATAAACAACGTGAACTTGAAATAGTTACTTGCGGTTATTTCCTTCTATTTGCCCATCGTTCTTCTCAAACAACTATTGATTTCTCTCTTCATTTAGAAACAGACCATTAAGGGGAAAAACTGAAGAGAAAATGTTTATGCTAGGGTGAAATTGGAAGTGAAGGGACGTTGGCAGCTGTCAGAATTTTAGCAACCTATAAAAAATCTCGTTTCTTCCTTACAATCCTTCCTCCTCCACCATCTTTTCACTGCCATAAATCTCTTTTTAGGCCCCAAAATACAACTCCCGTTCCAATATTTCACCGTTCCTGGTAGAACTTACTTACCTGAAGGAATGCTCAGCAGATATTCACTCACAGTTTATCGATAGAGCTAGATTCGACGGGTGAGAATTCACAGCATTTGCGGCCATCTCTACGATAAGATTAACAATAACACATACTATAGTTGGTTAGAATACAGGATGGTTTGAATCTTATCATGTCGTGTCAAGTAATGTATTATCAGTCATACAAGCGCACACAAATTAAATATCCGCAAGTGTCAGTGTGATTGAAAACATTTATTAATTGATTTACTAACTTTAACAAGACGCCCACTTTTATTTAAGAGATTGTTTAAAATATCTTAGCCGTTATACCCATTCTAAACACGGGAAATATATAAATAGCTTTGTTCTTTTTCATTTAATAATAGGTTAATAATAGGTTAATCAAGATAAAAGTAACCAAATCTTGATATCTTTTTTAAATATTAGTAATTGCTTTAAATTGTCTAACGAAAAGTTAAAGGAAGGCTGACTAAAACATAATGTCGAAATAGGGATATTACCTTAAAAATATGCTTTTAAGCAAGTAGTGGGATTAAGCTGGTTAGCACCAGTTCGGACGAAACTGTTTCTAGAATTTCCCAAGATCACCGAACTGGTCCTTATTTTTTTTTTTGCGAATTGGCTGCTATTTACGTTGCCGTCATGGATTTTATTTAATTGTAATGTTCTACATTATCAAAATTCGAGGAGGAAATTTAATATCGACCCTGGTCCTATCGACTGAGTGATCGATACTTATCATTACTATCAAGCCACTAGGTACATTGTAGCCTAAGCATTTTAATCAATAGTGATGTGATGGGAAATACAGAAACTAATCGTTCATTCGTCTTTTTAATAGAGATACCTGCTCATTGAGCTGTGAATTTCTGTTTGATCTTTAAGATTAACTGTGTACTCTTATCACATTCCATTAAATTTTCATTTCAAATTATTTATTATGGACTGGAAGTGTATGATGATAATCATTTAGCGATTTGGAATTATCTTAAGGAGGGCTATAATAAATACCTTCAATAAACTATTAATGGTATTTTTTTCGCTTTGAAAGAAAACTAAAAGCTAAAATATTTGGATCCCACCAATGCTTAAAAATAATTATCTTTCTTTGGTTAAGTCCGATAAATTAACCTTAATTTTAAGACTATGGTCGAAATAAAAGAAAACTCCCTTGGCATTTCCCTATAACCACTAGCTACGAGGTTTGAACAAAATCCATCAAAACGTTTAAAATTTGTGGCCAGCGACAAGCTTTTTTTGTATGTACCTGGACACACATTAAACATAAATATTCATCATTATCTCAAGGTCGAGAATGTTCACTCTTACAATACTTTCTCTTAACATGGGAAAATTACAAATAGCTCAGTTCACCAAAGATTATAAACTAAACACTGTTATATTGATAAAAATGTAACTTCACTTGCCATCAAAGTGCATAATAATTAACTTCCAATTTCACGGACCACCATTTCTAAATACACTTGCCTATATCTTGGAAAATGTTGGCTTTATAAAAATATTTCAAACAAAGGCTCTTTTATTTTTAATCATCCTATAAATTTGCAATGGAAAGTTATTTCTTATTTCAAACATCTGCGGATATATTATCGAAACTGGAGATATCCGCATATGTAAAGTAACATTTAAATCATATTTTGGGAAAATGAGATGCTCTATTTTGTTTGTATTGCTAAGCAATTACTAGATACGAATTTTAATAAAAATCACTATAACAGATATTTCTAGAAAATAGAATTGTTCTAATTTTAGTTGTATACATTTCACTATTAGTAAGTAGAAATATGAGATTTGCAAGGAACGTACTTGTAAAACAGTAGAATGATTGTTAAACCACTAGTCAATGAAACATTAAAAGTTAGTAAAGGAGTTTTTATTATAAGAAGAAAAAGAAAAAAAAAATATAATATAATATGAATTGTAGAAGATAACAAACAATATTTATTAAGGATAGAAACCTTAAATCAGGAAAACATGATTAACTTATATACCCACATCCTTAAGAATACCACAAAATATACTCAAATATGTTAAAGAGCAAAATGGTAATACAATTAGGAGGATTGACATAGTCCTGATATATTAAAAAGTTAACGATTAGCATATGAAATGGTCAAAGACTCGTCATATATGATAGAGAATAAATAAACATATCACATGAATGACAATTACACTAAAATTTGATAAAAAGCTGTGACAAGGATTAATACAATTGCACTTAATAGAAGGAAAAGTTAAAGGTGATTGACAGTAAATAGATTTAGGCAGTTAATTAGATTGTAAAACACATCTTAGAGGTAAACGATGAGAAAATTACATACAAAACGTATTAAAATTAACTACACGTAAAGACGTTAAAATTGAATTTAAAAAAAAAATTAAAATCCAACATAACATAGATCATATGTCATAAGTTGAGTATGATAATAGTTTAATGTCTGCGTTAAGGTTTTTTTTAGCACTAGTGTAAACAGCCGTATAAATTCAATTAATCACAGATATGTTGTCAAGCAGAACTTTATAGTCAAAATGAATTAGGTACATAAGTGGTTTTATATAGAGTCTATAACGTTACAAAAGAAGTGTAGACAAAAAAATAGTTGAAAGAATATGTTATACTGTTAAGGAAATATTAATTAAAGAACGTTCCTTATCTGAAGTTTGGTTCCTCTCCTTAAAACATTGCAAGCCTCTAAGTGGGTGACGTGACATGTTTCGGCTTAATCAGCCATCTTTAGGTCTGAGACAAAACAAATGCAAATACTAAGTGTTGGGAAATATAAGTATGGAGGTAAGCTTGAAAGATTAATTTTGTTACTAATACATTTATGTAGTACACATCTTATTTAATTCTACTATTGATCATTTGTTTCATCAGGTCTAGGGTTAGTCTCTTTATGTCTCGTATTTTTCGAGTGTATCGTTTTTCTGTATATAACTTTTATTGCCCAACACTTAATATTTGCATTGATTTTGTCTCAGACCTAAAGATGGCTGATTAAGCCGAAACATGTCACGTCACCCACTTAGAGGCTTGCAATGTTTTAAGGAGAGGAATTTTAATTAATATTTCCTTAACAGTATAACATATTCTTTCAACTATTTTTTTGTCTACACTTCTTTTGTAACGTTATAGACTCTATAGCCTATAAAAACAACTTATATACCTAATTCATTTTGACTATAAATTTCTGCTTGACAACATATATGTGATTACATGAATTTATATGGCTGTTTACACTAGTGCTAAAACCCCCCTTAACGCAGACATTAAACTATTATCATACTCAACTTATTGACATATGATCTATGTTATGTTGGATTTTTAAATTCAATCTTAACGTCTACATATGTAATTAATTTTAATATGTTTTGCTTGTAATGTTCTCATCGTTTATATCTAAGGTGTGTTTTACAATCTAATTAACTGCCTAAATCTTTTTACTTCAATTAAGAGCAATTGTATTAATCCTTTTCACAGTTTTATTTATCAAATTTTAGTGTAGCTGTCATTCATGTTATATGTTTATTTATTCTCTGTCATGTATGATAAGTTTTTGACTATTTCATATGTTAATTGTTAACTTTTTAATATATTAGGACTATGTCAATCCTCCTAGTTGTATAACCATTTTGCTCTTTAACATATTTGAGTATATTTTGTGGTATTCTTAGGTAGGTGGGTATATAAGTTAATCGTTTTTTTTTCAGACTTAAGGCTTATATCCTTAATAAATATTGTTTGTTATCTTCTTAAAATCATATTTATTTATTTAATTCCAAAATAAAACTTTTTGTTTTTTATTTAATCTTATAGTGTTATTATTAGCGCTGTGTCCTACTACCCGTTCGGGCTATACGGATTCTTATAGTAAATTAACTCCTTTACTCACATTTAATATTTCATTGACTAGAGGTTTAACAATCATTCTACTGTTTTACAAGTACGTTCCTTACAAATCTCAGATGGTTATAGTTTCAACCTTAAGTAAACTATACTTGATCAGGAGTGATGGAATACTACATATATTATGTTCTTATAGCTTGCTTATACGCCCTCTCAGCTGTTTCCATGAACATTTTTAAGTCAATCATTATTTTTATTATTAGCACCGCGTCTTACTACCCATTCGGGTTATACGCACTTACGCTAATGTGTAATGGTAGGGTGAGTGTGAGATGAAATGGAGGACCTGAAGTTTAACGTGGAATCCGAACCACAGTGGAGGCCTGGCATTCCCCACATTCACAAGAGTCTTGTCAGAGGTGAAGGAAGGGTTTCAAGTCAATCGATTTAGTGGTTTGGGCGTGATTGAGCAACAAACAAACAGTTGAATACGTGTTTTAAGACGTCTGTCTCAAAATTTATGTAAACATAATTTAAATACGCTCCAGATGCACACAATCGTATTGCTCTAAATACATAATCCAAATTTAAGCTTTTTTGTTATCTTGTTTTTTTGAAGTAAAGAGCCTACACACATACCCAAAAACGCACAGACACACACATACATACACACACACAAATACAGATCCTATATTATTTATATTATTGTTGATTATCATAATAGGCTATGACCCGGATTCTTACTGTCAGGCTTCCTATAGTCAACAGCCAGAGCTCTGGACGGACTAAAAATTAGTATGCCATAGCTGACATTTTCTTTTAAGATGGCCGTAAATGCTAATCTGTATCTAGGAGTTATTTTTAAAAGTTATCCAGTGAAAATCCGATGAACAGAAACTGAGAAAAGGGCTTAAAAGTAGTACTGCCATATTGAAACTAAAATATGGATGTCATTTTTAAACAGCCTATCTTATAAGTGGACGTCCAAGATATATCCATGAGAGATTTCAGCACAATCGGTGCTGTAGTTTAGACATTATTGTGTAACAAACAATCATACAACATTTCATCCTTAAATATTAGTAAGATTACTCATATTAATTAAATTAATATTTAAATATAAAATTTATTTAAAACCCCATTTAATAAGTGATTATATAAAATATTTATACTATATTACTTTTCTTTATAGTTAAATGAGTTTATATATATCAAATATAATATAACGCCACCATATATTTAGTGATTTTATGCATTAAAAATACATAACTACCGCTTTTATTTACAATAAGAGGTTTTGTATGTTATAAATGTTAATTTTATTTTAAAACTATATCTTAATTTGATGTTTCCTATGAATCTATTTTGTTTCATATTTTACTACAAGAATAGAATATGTTAACTAGTAAATAAAGATTAAACACAATGAAAAAAAACTGACGTTATTTTATCAGTAACGTTAACTCAGTGAATGGAAAGGCAAACTTCTACTTCGAGTTAATGTAATTAAATTTAAAGACAAAATACACCCCACTTCACGAGGGGTGTCAAAATTTTAATTTACCAAAACACACGCAAAGCAATTACTTTGATGTTACCTAACATTTGATCTCAAACGTTATCTTTTATCCCCACCCTCCCCCTTGCTAACCTTTCATTCATCCTCCTATTTACAGAGAAAGGCTCGAAGGGTCAGTAAACCCCCTTCTTCTCTTCACCTATTTTAAATAGCTCCTCTTGCAAACTCTTCAACCATGACGATTTTACGCCCTTCAAATCCTTTGATAAAAAAGTAACCTTGACGCGCAGCCAACATCAAGTTCCAAAACATTTAGGATGGTAGAGATAGATAGGTAGACCTGTTATGTCGAGGCTGAAGTTGGTGTAATTTCGAGATGATCTAACTGGAAGGCTGTAAAAGTAAGCAGAATAAAAATAGTTTTCTTACCATGAGAGTAAGAAGAATAACGCCACCATGCCAACTGTTCGAGTTTATACAGTGAAAATACTAGAATATTATAACCAAACTACCTTTCATACCGGGAAACTAATTAAAACCAAACTACCCTTCTTACCATGAAACTAATTAGAAAAAAACTACCCTTCTTACCATGAAACTCATTAGAACAAAACTACCATTTTTACCATGAAACTAATTATAGTATTACTACCTTTCTTGCCATGAAAGTAATTAGTATGAAACTACTATTGTGAAATTAATTAGAATATAACTATCCTGTGAAAGTAATTAGTACCAAATTATCCTGCTTACCATGAAACTAGTTATAATATACCTATCTTTCTTGCCATGAAAATAATTATTATGAAACTATCCTACCTAATGTGACACTGATTAGAATATAGCTAAAATATACTTCTTTCCAAGAAAGTAATTAGAACCAAACTATACTGCTTACTTTGATAACAATTAGAATAGCATCACCATGCCTACCATGGAAGTGATTAGAATGAAACTATCCTGCTTACTGTGAAAGTAATTATAATGAAACTATCTTGTTTCCAGTGAGCTTAAACTATCCTGCTTATCTCGAGAATAATTATAATGAAACTACCATGCTTACCATGTAACTAATTAAAATTAAACTATGCTTTGTAACCTGAAGGTAGTAAGATATAGACTATCCTGCTTACCATAAAAATAATTAGGATGAAACTATCCTTCTTACTGTGAGAGTAGTTAAAGCGAAAATATCCTGCCTAACTTTAGAATGATTAGAATTATTACCGTGAAAGAAATTAGAATAAAACCATCCTGATTACCCTGAGCATAATTATAATGAAACATCCTGCTTTTCTTAAGAATAATTATAATTATAATTAAGAATCCGTGCTTACCATAAAGGTAATTATAAATAAACTATACTATTTACAGCAAAGGTAATCAGATTTAAGCTAAGTTGTTTGCCGTGGAAATAAGCAAAATGAAATCGTCCATATTTAAAGAAAAGTAATAATAATAAATCAAGCCTACTTACAGTGCAAATATGCAACGTTAATCTATTATTTTTACTGTGAGAATAAGCAGAAATAAAAATTTCCTAGTTAGCTTGAGAGTAAATAGAAATGCATTACCTTGATAACCACTATAGACAATGGCCCTCTATGTCTGTTTAATTCAATATCAGACTACCCACCTCGGTGGCGTAGTTGGCTAACGCGCTAGTCGTGTTGAGCTCGTCTGCTGAGTACGGGAAGATCTAGGTTTGAATCTCGGTTGGGTGAACTGGGAGTGGTTTTTCCTAAATGGTTTTCCACTCTCCCTCCACGTAAATGTGGGTTCACTTCCCCTAATTCAACCTTCCTAATTCCTAATCCATTAGCGTAATTAGTACTTAAAGCGTATAACCCGAACGGGTAGTAAGATGCGGTGCTAGATAATAATAATATCAGACTGTACTATCAGCCACAGGCAATCCAGTGAATTAAAATCCTGCTTCCTAAGGCCATGCTACTTTTGGTGCTGATCCACATTAGTAGCAGCCAATGTCTTACAAACTAATGCAATCTAGGACATCATTTACAACCTTAAACTAGACTTTGGTGAAAACAAAACTTATTTCTAGGTAATAAGACCACTACAATATTAAATTATTTCTGACCTTGCATGGGTTCAAACGAGGTTAATTTAAGTCGTCCCTCTTGCCACTCAGGCCACGACTACACGACTACAATTTATTACATCAAGATTAAAGTCCTAATTATTTTTCCTTCTTCATAATTACAAACCGTTTATAATATTTGTGTCCACCACTATGGGTGACGGTATTTATTTACGAGTTCAGCAACCTAAACTTTTAATAAGTAAATGTGTAAATTGTGTTTCTTTCCTTTTCAATTTAGTGGCACGTTCAGAGAAAATGATGTTGACGTTCGTATTGGAACAAAGAAATTACAACAGACTGCCCGATAAACAAGGTGGAAACGGAAGAAATATCAAGGCCAAAGGCTTAGAATCAACCAAGTCACATATTTAGATACAGTGTATATTTTACAAGTTTAACACCAAGGCTAACCCATTTCGGTGGCCACACGTCGTAAGGCGTGACTTTCACAGTAGACTAGAATGTCGAAGGCGAGGGGATCGGGGATTGATCCTGGCCAGGTGTACTGAGGGTGGTTTTTCCTAAATGATTTTACAGTCTTCCTCCAGGCAAATGCGAATACACTTCTTATAAATTTATCCTTTTTAATACCTAACACATTATTGTAATTAGTACATAGGCGTATAGCTCGAACGGGTAGTAATATGCAGTGTTAAATAAACACCAAGGCTGTTAATTACATTATTAAAAGAGAAGGAACTTTGAGGGTACTTAGTGGATGTGCAACCACCACATTAGAATGGAGAGAGGATGAGAAAACCACAGTGATAAACAACATACGGAAATCTACCTCTAGTGCACTTTTTATAAAGTAACCTACCTAAACAGAGAAAAGCTACTTCAAGCTACACGTTTATATTTGTAATAATATACAACATATAAAATGTCTATTATATGTTATGCTTTTACTTTCATGGCTGCAAAGCTCAATGAGTAAAACACGACAAATCCAATTTTTTCTTGCCAATTAGTGACGGGCAGACAGCAGTACTAAGAGGAGAAACTAACAATCACTCAATTTCCAGTAACAAAACCTTCAATTCTGTAATTTAAAGGATTCTGCAATTAAATCAACTAAAAGTATATTAGTTGATACTATTTCACAAGATTGTATTAAACACTTTCGTCTTTCTACCTGTTTGGTTTATACGCATATGTGCTAATTACGCTAATGTGCTAGGGACAATGAATGTTGAATTAAAAGGAAGTATATCTACATTTGTGTGGAGGCAGAGTGGAAAACCATTTAGGGATAAAACCATCCCCAGTAAACCCAACCAAGATTGAGCCCCACCACCCGCTCTCCCCGTCATTGGCCAATCCAGTTCAATTGCGAGAGTGATGTCTTGTACCATGCGGCCACTGAAGTGGGTCATAGGTCACAAACTGTTGAAATAAATGTTCAAAGTAAACATTTTATTATATAAACGAAATCATAGAACATTATTTTATATAAATAGAATACACACACAAAGTACTCCCCCACCAGCACCGGTGGACACGTGGACAAAGGCGTCAGAATTATCTCGTCCGGTTTTATGTTGATGGGGAGGTCAATGTTCGAGCTTTGTTCGGATACAGGTACTAAGATGATTCATAATCGATGATTTTACAAGCCCCCTCCAAGCAAATTTTGGTACACCTCTTCTGAATTCTATTTTCTTCATCTTTACCTTATTTGTGGAAATATAAGGATGACAATAATAAATTACGGTTCGGTGGCCACGTGGACCAAGGCCTCCCACCCACAATACACAAGATTGTTGGGGAGGTGGAGGTCAAGGTTTGAATCTATTTCGGGAGTACTGATAAAGTACATTGTTTCTCAAGCTCTATCTACGCAAATACGAGTACAGTTATTCTCAATTTTATCCTATTCATTTAAACACCAAGAGCAGATAGACTAAGCCAGTAGGTAAGATATATATATATATATATATATATGTGCTTACAATTTTAAAGCTACCCGCTTCGGTGGCCTCGTGGTCTAAAGCGCTATTATTGCAGTAAGATGGACTAACGTTGACGGAGAGATGAGGCTTGAATCTCGATCAGGTGTACTAAAGGAAGTTTTTCTAAAATTATTTTCCCCTCTCCTTCCATGCAAATGAAGGTTCATTTCCTCTAAATATATCCTTCCTAATCCCTAAAACCATTAGCGTAATAAGTTTACAAGCGTACAACCTAAATGGGTAGTAAAACGTGGTGTTAAACAACTAAATTTATTTTAGTTTAATTTTAAATTAATATGATTTAATAGGTTTTTCTTCTGAGACCCTCATTTGTTTACAGGTTTAACGTCAACGTACTTTAGCCCTTTTCAGCAAACTTTGTAGGTAAAGGAAGTGTAGGAATCCATTAATATATAAATCAAGACCTTCAGAAAGGGGGAAGGAAGGGGATTGGGAGTAGTGAAAAAACTGTTGAACTTTCAAAAGTATTACTTCTTGGTTTTTTTTCGAAGGTGTGCAAAATAAAGTTCGTACTCCCAAATGTGTTTATGTTTCCCTGACATTGGTGACAAATGGGCCACTTTCTCTTCCAACTCTACCACCCCTTTTGCCCCACCGGCCACCTTCTCTCTCTCACCAATATCTAAAACTTGGATAAATTTGGTTGGCTGGCGAGAAAATGATTTAATTCGTTCATTTGTTTCTTCACCCTGAAGTAAAAGGTGATAAAATAATGACTTGTTTTCAGGGGCCAGAAATTATTATTTGAACAAAAGGATCCCCTTGTTGGGAATTTAGAACAACTTGTAACCAACCCCCTAACCAGTGCTTGATCAAAAGCCTCTCAACCATTACAACACAAGTCTATCATATCAACACCTCTGTAGGCCTTTTCTCTGGTCGAGAGTCTTAGCAACGTTCATTTCAGACAAATGTCAAGTCTCCAGCGCTCGTTAGTACGTGGTCTAAATATCAGGCTCATTTAGTCTCGTTTCCTGTAATGGGGAGATTGGTGCTAGAATCCTGGCTGGGTAGTACGATGGTGGTTTTCCCACTCTCTTCCCGCAAATTTGGGGTACATTTCTTCTCAATTATACCTTCCTCATCCCTATCACATTAGCATAATTTTTATATATATGTATATAATAATCTGATTGATAATTATAAATAATACGCTGGAGGCAGACATCTTTGTCTAATGGTCATCATTCCTGGCTACTAATCTTAAGGTCCCGGGTTTAATTCTTGGTGGTACCAAATATATGTTTGGCAAAACATCAGCATCATCATAACATCTCACCGGGACGAAGTAACCGCACCTACACGGTGCCCCAATCTCAGAAGGCGGTTACAAAATATCCGCCATTGCCAGTAGAAGAACAAGACTGTGTCTAGCCGACGAACGCTGGTGACATATGCTAGAAAAAAACAGCACTGGATATCATCTCTGAAGAAACAGAATGTGTGGTTAAACTTCCTTTAAATATAAGACAAGCTTTGCAATGCTGGTTCATAGATATTGCCAATGTCTTCTTACCCCAGCCCAACACCGTCCGACATAGGTAACTGAAAGTAAGGAGATCTGGCAACAGATAATCAGGAACGGGTGAATTTAAATCTTTTCTCCATAAGACTTGCGGTTTCTTCAAAGGTGATGTTGGTTATAATTCTACTTTCATGTATTCAAATGATAGGTCATGTGATCTGCAGCTGTCATGTTTTGTATAAATTATATTAATACTTATAAAATAACGTTGTCAATGTTGATTGTAATAAGTTAGAGATATAAAAGACCCTTCAAATGAAAATTAGAATGTAATACCTCTTTTGTTAAAACTATCAGTAAAAACCAATATGCAAATTTATTTAATATACTACCATTAATATTCTATACATGATTTATCTTTTAGTACTGTACATTTCACTTACTATTTAATATTTTATGTTAATTGCAATCGAACAATTCCATCTTATACTAACAATAGAACTTAAAAGAAATACTTAATGGGACATTAAAATTTGCTAATCAATATATATAGGCTATATGATATACCTATACACATATATTATAGTTAATTTTAATATTCTAACATTGTTTACTTTTAAGTATATATTTATATAGATATAAATGTGTATTGATATATCATACTAATATTATAAAGAGGAAAGATTTGATTTTTTGTTTGTTTGAAATGAATAGGCTCCGAAACTACTGGACCTATTTAAAA
>CABFVX010004281.1:11621-61493 GCA_902151425.1 Timema shepardi | reverse complement strand
AATGGTAGGGTGATTGTGAGATGAAATGGAGGACCTACAGTTTAACGTGGAATCCGAACCACGGTGGAGGCCTGGCATTCCCCACATTCACAAGATGTCTTGTTAAAGGTGAAGGAAAGGTTTGGTAATCAGATAAATCTTTGCCGGGACCAAGGATTGAACCCCGGACGCTACTTTTACTAGTTCAAGTACATAAAAATCAGGCGGGTTACTTAAAATATCCACTTTTCTGCTTCAAGTTAAAGGAGAAGAATGAGGTGGTTAAAGGAGGAGGAAGGTGGAAGGATAAAGGAAGCATTTTAATAAACTGATACGGCCACAAGTTGGAAACAGTTGATGATGATAATAATGAATGTTATTAGGCATTTAGTTTTTGTTTTGAGTATATGTAAATTTACCAAATTGAGTTTTCATACCTAATATAATTGTGTCCCTTGGTAGGAAGTGATTGAGAGCCACTGATCTAAAGGATGCATGTCCACCCATCCTACGTGGTTAGTCAGAACTGGTAACCGCAAGTTATAATATGTTTACAATGTATCAAATTGTTTGTTGAAATTAACAAGACTCACCCATTCTAAACAAACCGAGTAAAAATATGATGGACCCCGAGAGGAATGCGAGCAGCACCGCAAAGTCCGGCCCGTGACTGGTAACAAATGTTTTAGTCATGAGAGCCAAGATGGCGGTGGGTCCGATGGTTATATCTTTGCAACTGCCCAGCAACACATAGGTAAATGGGCCCATAAACGCTGCGTACAAGCCATACTGTAACACATACACCTCCTGGGTCAGCCATGAGGACTACCTGGATGGTTCTAACCTATATCAACACATATAATACAACATACATAGATAGATACGTAAATATGCCATTCCCTTACGGGGTGGGCAAGAAACTGTGCTTATAACTAAAAAAAACAACTCCGTACTGAATCCATCCTCACTAACTTTCTCCGTACTTTCCTATTCTTGCATACTCCCTTCGCTTCAACAACATCCATACACTGAGTCTTACATTTTCTTTTATTCTTAAAACTCTTAATGTTCCTCTTTTTTCACACATTCATCTACAACATTTAGCCACATCTTACATGGCCTACCCCTTCATTTGATCCACAAACTCTACCTTCATATAATTTCTTCGTTACTCGATCCACACTCATCCTCTCAACGTGCTTGAACCAACGTAAGACGCTTCTTTCACATTGACCTAATGGATTATCTATCAAACTGCAATCCTTAAGCAACCATTCATTACTGACTCTCCATGAGTTTTTACACATACATTTACTAGATATCTCTTATTTAAACTATTTTTTGTATCTTTTAAATTTTCTAGGATTCAAATTTAAATTTAAAAGACAACCAATGTTAGATTCATATTTGAGAAAAATAGAATTTGAACCTTCATTATAAATTTTGTATCTGGTTTTGGCATAATGTTTATATAATAGGCCTATTTTGTAGAGATGGGTCTGATCATTTATTTTACAAATCCGAATCTTGTGTACAAATTTTAGACAAAAGAAGTAACCCAATTGGAATATAATAGAATAATAAGTCATTTTTTGCTAGAATCTATTCACTATTACAATTATATATTCAGTGCTAAATTAATGGTCTGGGGTCTGGTTAGTAAGTTTTTCTTATTATTATGCTGAGGCTAAACCAACAATTAACAGTGTTAAAATTCTAAAACAAATTCCAACTCAAAATCTAACTTGACTTTATTAAGTTTTTTCTAATCTTGAATCTGATATTGGCTGAAATCCTCAAATTTACTGAGGATTCGAATGTGCCAACCCTAGTCCTGATATGTTGACATTGTTTGTATTGAGGATGCAGTTGGTGTACAAACGAACAATGTGAGTGTAAGAGTGTGTTATGCACATATGATGCCGTATTAATGGCTGAGGATAAAAGTGACTTGCAGAATGCGTTAAATCTCTTGAATCTGGTGACAGGTAGAATGAATGGATCTCTGTATAAATGTCTTCGAAACTAACTAAGGTGATAGTTTTTGATAAGAATGGATAAAGAAATAATTGTCAGCTTAGTCTAAATATAAAACTGTCACCACAAGTGAATTATTTTGTGCTTCTGTGCAGAATGTTCTGTAAAAATGGAAGGATTGATGGTGAAATCGACAGATGGGTGAATACATCTCGGAGAGTAGTTAAATGTAGGCCTATGTGAACTATTACCAAGAATTATTATTATTATTATTATTATCATCATCAGCACCGCGTCTTACTACCCGTTCGGGTTATATGCACTTACGCTAATGTGTAATGGTAGGGTGATTGTGAGATGAAATGGAGGACTCTACAGTTTAACGTGGGATCCGAACCACGGTGGAGGCCTGGCATTCCCCACATTCACAAGTTGTGATTAATACACGCCTTGTCAGAAGTGAAGGAAGGGTTTGGTAATCAGATAAATCTGTGCCGGGACCGAAGATTGAACCCCGGACCCCTAATACAGAAGTCCGACACCTTACCCCTAGACCACCAGGTTACCCTATTACCAAGAAAGAGGCAAATATAGTAATATATAAAAGTGTGTTTAACGCCAACATTGGTGTGTGGAGGTGAAGCGTGGATTTGTCTGGAGAAACACAAGATCAAGGCGAATGCGGTTGGAATGAGATATCTAAGAAATGTGTGTGGAAAAATTTGTTTGGACTGAGTCAGTAATGAACGGGTGCTGAAGGAATGCGGTTTGAAAGAGAGTCCAATAAATCAATGTGAAATAAGAGTCTTACGTTGGTTTGGGGACGTTGAGAGGTTGAGCGTGGATCAAGTGATGAAGCAAATATATGAAGGTCGAGTGTGTGGCTCAAAGGAAGGTGTAGGCCATGTAAGACATGGTTAAATGTCGTATAGTGTGTGCTAAGAAAACAAAAAAAAACATAGTATTGTGTGTGTGGAAAAGAGACACCTTAATAGTTTTAACAATAAAAGAGCATGTATGACTTGGTGTATGGATGTTGTTGAAGCGAAGGGAGTATGCAAGGATAGGGAAATGTGGAGAAAGTTAGTGATGATTAATTCGATACAAAGTTGTTTTTTAAGCTAGGCCTATTGTATAGTTTTTTGCCTACCTTGTAAGAGAACAGTGTGATTAGGTATGTATATAAATAAAAAGGAAATAAAAGCTCTATTTGTGTATAAAATTAGCATCACACACACAAAATATATTGATAAAGATTTTATTTACAATGAGAACTGATTTTTATGTCTAGGCCCATATGTCATATTTATTAGGTTGTAGAGAAAAAAATAAGAGACATAACTACTCCTGGTATTGGCAACTCAAAAGTTTGTTGCTGCGCTTAATAAAGTATGCCAATTATCCCTCCCTGTCTTGAGCTAGTTCTATCCAGTCCACCTCATTACACCCTATCTCTTTCAGGTACACTATAATGCTATCTTCCCATCTACGTCTAGGTCTTCCCAATGTGTTTGCCAGTTAATACCCTGAACACGGCTCTCGAATCTCTCATTCATGCTGCATGTCCTGCTCACCATAATCTACGAGACTTGATTATACTTACAATCTCTTTTGATGAGTACGGGCTATGTAATTCATCATTATGTAACTCCTCTACTCCTCAGTCATCCCATTTTTGACTAAATATTTTCCTAAGCACCTTGTTCACAAACATCCTAAATTTCTTTTCACCACATTCTTGAGTGAATTAGTTATGTTTTATGATCATACTTATTTTGTGATTTTATTTTATTTTTTGGCTAAATGTAGATAAAATGTCATGTTTTCCCAAATACACTCATCTATATGGTATTGCATAAATAAATGTGATTTCAAATCAAGGCCTTCGAATATGAATTTGAGATATTTAGGCTATTGAAGATTCTTTTCCAATCATGGATCTCTTAGTTTAAAGTTTGTAGGAATCAAGACTTTGAGATTCCCAATGACCATCTAATTTACTAACTTGAGGTTGAAGCCCTGCAACCACTGCGTAAGCTATCCCTTGAGGGATGGCGGTGAGTCCAACCGTCAAACCTGCGATCACGTCATGTATTATGTCCTTCTTATTGTACCCTCGCACCCATTTGGCGGCAGGTATTGTCTTCTCGAGGAATGATCTGCTACACATTGTCTTGTCATCCCCTCGGAAAAGTGACGAGATAAAGCTTGTCCGGGAAGGACGTTCCGAAGAGTAATTTGTCTTTTGACCTGCAAACAAATCAATATTAAAGATAAGGTACAATGTAGAATGGATACTCAGTGATTCTAAAAATATGAGATTTTGTTATATAGTCTTGTTCAAAAAAGAGTGTCTTTAAAGATGAATTATTTTTATAAAAACATTTAGAGGTGTGCAACGTCAACTTTTTCAATTCAAAGAGAAGTTGAGTCAAATGATATGAGATACTTCTGAAACTGAATCAAAAATCGTATATTTAAAAAAAAAAAGTTTAATGTTGGATATAAATATTATGGCTACTTTGTATGACTATGTAAATTTAGTTATTAAATATGATTTAGAAAACTGATATATAATTCAAATATATTTTGTTTTAAAATAATAAATTAAGTTACTATATCACAAAATATAATTTAATTATTTTTGACTTTTTTATGTGGACACCGATTTGTGATGGAATTAACAGCATAAAATGAAGACAATAAGCATAAATGTGTATTTTGAATTATTTTTTTTTGGGTGAAGTTTCTAGTTGTCAAATTAAAAATTTTACTTTCAAATCGAGGTCAAAGTGAAAGAATTCACAGAGCCAAGTCGAAGTTTCGCAAACCCCTAAAAAAATTAAAAATATTTTGTGCAAAGTAGTGGTACTTAGATGACAATAGTCTAATCTTAAGTTTTTAATTATATTCTACATTATCGATTTAAGGATACTATTATCAAACTGTAAGTCTATTTATTTACTTTCAAAAAGAGAACAAATGGTGAATGATGTTGGGTGCGCAGTTATCATGGGCGTAGGAATGGGGCTTAAGGGCAAAATACCCTCCACACTTCCTAAAAGTCGGGCTTTATTTTATTTTTACAACACTTTAGACAACCCAACAAAATCTAAGTTCAAATGTAGCCCCTACACTAGACGAACACAGTGGTTTTATTCATGATCCGTTATGAAATGACATAATCTTATACTTTGAAAACCTACTGGTAATTATTTAGTGAATAAGAATTGAGATTTGAATTTATTAATGAATGGAAAGGAAGCAATTTTAAATCAATTCAAACAATTACCGCCATGAAGGGTGAGTTAGATAAGTACCTAAAAAAATAATAATATTTAACTTCTTGTGGGTGTATTCGTTCAGATATTTATATTTCTAGTATGGATTCAATTCCATCAGAAATAATAAAGGGAGGTTATTACTAATAGAAATTAATAAATTGCTATGTTTCACACGGAACTATGAGGTATTATCACAATAATGGAAGGTATTATAAACACATTTTCAAAAAGTAATATAAAACAGATTGTAATAATTATGGAGGTATCTCATTATTACACCAAAATGCTATAAAATTGTACCTAACATGATTTTAACGAGATTGATGCCCTACGCATAGGAAATAATTGGGAATACTCAGTAGGCCCCATGGATATAAACGAAATAGATCAACAATGGATTTTATTTTTACTATTCAACAAATATTCGAAAAAAAAGTGGTAATACAACACATGAAAGTTCATCAATAATCATTTTATTTATTCTATAAAAGTCTATTATTCAGTTAAAAGAAAAAAATTATGTGAAATTTTTGTTAAGTTTGGGATAAATTTCCCAGAAAACTTGTGAATCTTACCGAGGTATGTGTGACTGATATGCATGGCAGGGTACAGGTTTGATGTCCCTTATCAGATTCTTTTGAAATACAGACTGGGTTGAAACAAGGAGATGCACTTTCCCTTATTACTTTTTAATCTAGCTTTAGACTATGATGCTATTAGAGTAATGCAATAGAATAGGGGAGGCTTGACCTTCAACAGTAGGCCCTACATTGCAACTATTACTATTATTAGTACCGCGTCTTACTAACCGTTCGGGTTATACGCACTTACGCTAATGTGTAATGGTAGGGTGATTGTAAGATGGAATGGAGGACCTACAGTTTAACGTGGAATCCGAACCACGGTGGAGGCCTGGCATCATCGCAACTATTAGAATATCAGATGATTTATAGCTTTGTTGGGCAATAGTAGGAAAGCTATTGACAGTTTATGCAGACATTTTACTAGCGGCCATTGCAGAAATTAGTTTAGAAGTGAGCTCTGGGTGGCATACTTTTAAGTGTAGCAATAAACTTTCAAGTTCACAACACCAAAGAGTAATAATTCCTCACATTTTTTGTGTTACGATAGTAACTTAACTATAAATTTTGTGATTTTAATTGGCTTAAAAGGTACGGTTCTTGGGCTTCATCCCTAAAAAGGGCCCCCCCAATTCATTTGAGAGGGCACCATGAGTCCATTTTAGCATTACTCTCCCCCTTTTGCTCTAAAAAAACCAAACTGAAAACGTCCCAACACTTCTGGGGGTTGCCTTATCTGACGTCAAGCTAATATATGGGTGAAATTTGTGTTAAAACTCGTACAGCTTTAAGGGAATTCGGTACTTTTAGAACATGTAATTCTATTGTCATACGTCAATAAGATTCATAGGTTAGAATCAAAAATATAATGGCTTACTTTAGAATCAAAATTGTAGGACTACCCCTTTGGATTTGAGGTGCATGAAATAAAATAGATCAACATTTTTTAAATGTTGCAGGTGTTATGTTCTAAAACTACTTAAATACGACGTTTTATTATCCACAAAATGTATAAATGTAGATAATCTGTGGTTACATAATCCATACTCCATAGATAAGGTTAGGTACAATATAGAGGTCGGCATCGCTAAGGTATCAAACATACACAGTTTTCAGCGCTAGACATAGCGGTGGTTGAATGAAGAACTAAGAAAACCAATGGCACCAGATTTAACCATTTCAAGTGCAGTCAGCCAGAATTAAAAGACTAGCCTCGCTATTAATAACAGCTAAGTGTGAAATTAAATTTGACCATTCGCACACCGATTCAGATTTACTTTATGGAAAACAAACTTATCTTTTGTACATACCTCCACTGTAACTTCGATGTCTTAGCTGAAAGTCAATTTGGCTAATTTTTTTAGTGACATTTGACTTTCTTTTCATGGCTTTAACATAACTACAGTAGCCCTATGACTTCTTTGGTGCTGACTGACAGCTCACGGCTGACGATTTTGAAAAGTTACCAGACTAAATTATGTATCCCTACGCCGAATCATATGATCTGCAAAAACATGTGTTTATCAGCTGTCACTTCTGACAATCAAAACTTAGTTTTGAAAACATTTTACGAAGATCCATTCTGTCTGTCGCCACACTCAAACGATTTAACGCATTCTGCAAGTCACTTTAATTCTCAGCCATTAATACGGCAAATCTGTATATAACAGAACTCTCACATTCACATTGTTTATTTGTACACCAACTGCGTCCTCACAAGCATCCCTCATACACTGATCCATGAATACTTCAAATTATGGAGACATAACACAACCTTGTCTAACACCCTGTTCAATGTAAAACCATTCGCTCAACGCTCGAACCACCCTTCATATCGTAATTTTAAATAAACGCACAATGTAGCAAAAACTTTTTTAAATGTGTCTTGTCTTCATACCAATATTTTATAGTCATCATTCTGTGGCATATAAGATGTATACTTTTGTAGCTACAATGTTCTTGAGTCTAGGTAAATAATTTTAAAAGAAGTAGTAGATTTCAATATTGTCCACATATGTTGTTTGAGGGCATAGCCAATCATCAACATTATATAGTGTCTTCCTTGAAATAAACATCCAAATCAATGGGAAAATATTCTCGCACCTGTGTGCAAATGGACTTGTCTAGTCTGTGTTTCCAATTGTAAGGAGGTAGGGGTTCTAACACAGGTGCTGTTTGTACTGAAGTGATTTTACATCGAGGCTCAAGCACATATCAAGGCCCGCGAGTGAACAATACCAGACACCCGAAGATTGCCATCATGTCTTACTACATCCAGGAACCTTTTGAAGTTAGTCCAATGAAAATCCTATATTTATAAGCTGAGAAAAGTTGTGGTGGACGTAATTGTAATCAGCCTAAATGCTCACCAGATGCCATACTTAACTAAAATACCTGGACTATTTCACAGTTGCTGTACTATCGGCACCATAAAGCCCTCACGAGTTGAAGGTGGCTGTGTTATCTGACAGATCGCTTATCTTAATTGATCATTCATATATGGATCTGACGATATACGCAGGTACATCAAAGACTCCGCCTTAAAACTATGACGTAAGAATGGCAGTGGGCTACAGCCAATTAAGAAACAGACTCTCAACTTTAGGGGGGGTTTCACTGCTCTCCTTTTGACAGATTGAGCCCTTAAATACTGGGCTTCGCTAGTGTCGCTGCTGGGTAATGATAGGGCTAGCCGCAGCGATCCTAGTGTTGCAGGACTCAAGCTGCCAAAAAGAGTGCAACCATTTTAACCTGGAGGTTGACTGTCTGGATATATTATTTGTCTGTGCCCAGGGCATGGGTACTTCAGATGTACAAACATTGGCGACCAAGCCATTTCATTTC
Organism: Timema shepardi; assembly: GCA_902151425.1. NCBI lineage: Eukaryota > Metazoa > Arthropoda > Insecta > Phasmatodea > Timematidae > Timema > Timema shepardi. Next base: position 52,828 of record CABFVX010004281.1, on the reverse strand, counting down.
ATGTCATTTTTCAATTTGAGAAGTACAATCTATATAATATATTTGTAAGATAAATGCATGCACTTGACGTAGAGATCACGCGAGATTTAATGCTAACGTAACTTAATAAAATCCTACCAAGTTTGTGTGGCACTCACCCATACGGCCGATGTCACTAATCTCGTCTCGGTTCTGTTACAGGGTCTGTTGTAAATAGATTAGAGTATTATCAGTCTCTGTGTGCACTGTCGTGAGTGATTGAACCGCTGTTAAAACATCGTCCAGTCCTTTTGACTGCAAATTCGCCACTGGTGCAAACATGTCTAATCTTAAACTAACTCTAACAATCATCTTGTGTCCACAGAAGTGATGACTTCAGGGACTCTGTCAAAATAAACAAAGATAAGTTTTATGATCAATGCGCAACAAATAATATTGATAATTAGGTCTTACCCGCTTCCAGTAGTGGCTTGTGGCTAAGATTAGTGGGGGTACTGCTAACAAGGGAAGCAAAACAGTGCATTTTTTTACTTCACCGCCGCAAAACCAACTATTCCGTTGGTACCATTTAGAATTAAAGCTTGTTGTTGCTTTTGCCTGGTTGAGATATTAGAATATCAAGTGTTAAACGACCTCTTTTCTTAACTGTAACTTTCTCGTGGAGAGATAGCTGTGAAAAATAAGCTGTTGAAGTTCACGTACAGTCACAGAACTTATTTCTTGGGGATGCAAGGCCATGATTAAAGTTTTCTGTTAAATAAAAGAACCGGGAAAAAAATGAATATAATAGAATAGCTGGACGCAGAATAATAATCTAATTCTACACTCTTCTACACTTTATCACATTCAAGAATATGGTACACGGTTTTTAAGCACAACACACACTGAGTAAAAAAAAACACTTCCTTCCACCATCACGCGAGAGCTGACACTCCGAGAGCAACAGTGCTCTCTCTACCTGGCAGTCCCGCCTTCCTCCCTCCCCCTCCTATGCGTGCATGAGCACAACAGTCAAACACCACTTCGCTGGCACTATGAAGCGCACAGTTCCATACAAAGATTTTTTGAATATTTTTCATAAACTGGGGGAGGGCTGCTGAAGTATTGACAATAAGCTTAAGGAATATATATTGTACTACAAAAATAAATAAAGAATTAAAGAAAAAATGACTCTTTATATTAAATTTTATCGATAATATCAAGTGGGAATAGGGGGTGCTGCTGTTCCGCAGTGCCTATACACCAACCGCCACTGGCCGCTTCGGTGGCCGCATGGCCTCAGGAAGGCGTCACTCTCGCAATAGACCGGATTACCAATGACGGGGAGCTTGAGGTTTAAATCTCTGTCGGGTGTACTGTGGTTCCTCCTAAATGGTTTTGCCACTCTTCCTCCACGCAAATGCGGTTACACTTCCTCTAAATTAAACTATTCTCGAGCCTAGCACATCAGCGTAGTTATTAGTACATATCTGTACAACCCAAACGGGAGTGAATCGCGATTAAGAATATGTTTTTTTAACACCGCTTCTTACTATTCGTTTGGGTTATGGGGCTATGTACTAATTACGCTAGTGTTTTTAGGGGTTAGGAAGCTTATATTTATGAGAAGTGTACCCGCATTTGCGTGGAGAGAGAGAGAGTGAAAAAAACCACTTTGGAATAAACCCTCTCAATACACGCGACCGAAATTCGATCCTTGATCTCCCCGCCATCAGTAGTCTAGTCTACTGCGAAAGTAGCGCGTTAGAACACGTGACACCGGATCAGTTAACACAAATATTCAACAATTGTTGATATCACCATGTGGAGAAAATTAATGTTTGTTTTGGAGAGTTATTTGAGATATTTTCTGAAAAACTGTGTTTGCTATAAAAATAGTAAAAACATTATTATTATTATTATCACCGCGTCTTACCACCCGTTCGGGTTATACGCACTTACGCTAATGTGTAATGGTAGGGTGATTGTGAGATGAAATGAAGGATCTACAGTTTAACGTGGGATCCGAACCATGGTGGAGGTCTGGAATTCCCCATATTCACAAGTTGTGTTTAATACATGTCTTGTCAGAGGTGAAGGAAGGGTTTGGCAAACAAATAAATATCTACCGGGACCGAGAATTGAACCCTGGACCCTCCAGTCCGACACCTGACCCTTAGACCCCACCAGCTCACAAATAGTTAAAAACACTTAATCTCCCTCGCACCCCCTTCTATTCTACTTTAAACCACCCTAATTTCTTCTCGAGACCAGTTGCTAGTCGATTTAAGCTCGTGCTTAAGTGCTCGCTAATGGATTGAAGTGTTCGTGGGGAGAACAAGGGGGTAAGGAGACCTCCACTTAAGAGTGTCCTTCAATTATTAGGGGCGCAAGGGAAACGTATTGGAATCTTATTGGTAAACGTGTTCTTCCCTGGCGAAGACTATAAAACCCTGGTCTACCTAAATACGCGTGATCACTTTAGTTTTTCCTGCCATCCTGTCAGTGAGAGCCTGTTTTTTCGACTGTACTGTCAAGACATAGCTCGTGTGACATGGAGTCGTTCTATTCTCTCATGTGTGTGATGGGGATGACGTCAGCGACGTACCTGGAGGAGTTACAGTGCAAGGCGATGGATATTTTGAGCGGGTTACCTGTGGAAATAGCCATCACCATTTTCAGGTAAGTGTCACGCGTTGTATCAGAGACGGTGGAAATGTATATTTAACCAAGAGAGTTATTTTCAGTTATTATATCGACTTGTTTTTTATTTCTAAAGTCAATTACTAATTTGGTTTAGGTGTCGCTTTCTTTAAAATCAAATTAACGTTTTTTTCTTATTTTTTTTCTTAGCACCACTTCTAACTACCCTTTCGATTTGTACGGGTATGCATTAATCACGTTAGTATGCTAGAAATGAGAAAGGTAAATTTAAGAATAAATGTATCTACCAAGACAGAAAGGAAAAAACTATTTAGAAAAAACCACCCTCAGTATACCTAACCGGGATTCAAACCCGGATCTCCCGGTGATCGGCAGGAGTCTTTTGCGAGAGTGATGTCTTGGAGTAGACGAAGCAACCAACAATGCGTTTTTTTAAGAAATTCATTTTGGAATATTTTTATTGACTAATAGAATTTTATAAGATATTTCCTCCATATGGTTAAATCCCAATAAATATTGATTTTAACTAAAACACACCCGCTTTGGTGACCACGTGGTCTAGCGCGCTAATCTCGTGTTGGACTAGACTGCCAAAGACAAGTATATCAGGGTTCGTTCCCGGTAGAGCACACTCAGGGTGGTTTTCAGCTATATTTTTATACGCAAATGTGAGTGCACTTCCTCTCAATTAAACCTTCATAATCCCTAAGCCATCATTGTAACTAATACATAGGCATACAGCCCGTGCGAGTATTAAGACGTGGTGCTAGTAAAAAAAAAGCTGTGAAGCCTTCTAAACATTTACGATGTAACTACAGTAGCCCCATGGCTTCTTTGGTGCTGACTGACAGCTCACAGCTGACTTCTGACAATCAACATTTAGGTATATACCTAAATATTGACTGTCAGAAGTGACAGCTGCTAAACACATGTTTTTTGCAGATCATTTGGTTGAGCGTAGGGATACATAATTTGGTCTGGTAACTTTTCAAAGCCGTGAGCTGTCAGTCAGCACCAAATAAGTCATGGGGCTACTGTATTATACGTAGTTTTGTTGTAGCTTATTAATTTTTTTTATCACTGGGTCTCTTCAGGTTATACGTATAAATACTAATTACGCTTCTGATTTAGTGATGAGGAAACTTGAATCTAGAAGAAGTGTACCCAAATTTGCGTGGAGAGAGAGTGGAAGGATAATTTTGAAAAAAAAAACCACCTCAGTACACCCTCACGGTATTCGAACCTCGATATCCCTGTCATCAGTGATCTAGTCTAGCATTAAAGTTACGCCTTAGTCCACGCGGCCACCAAATCAGGTGCTTATTAATCGCTTTCTCAAGTACGACACCTTAAATTAGTCGATATAGGCTTCCTGAGCTCAGGGTCTCGGGTTTGATCCCCGAAAAGACCGAAACAATGGTCATTTTTTTAAAAATGATGAGAGCCTCATTCTAAGTTTTTTGAAATTTTAAATGAGTTCGCGTTCTTATATTGGCCTAACCGGTTTATTCTGAAAGATTATACTAAATATCGTTATTATTTGTGTTTAGTATTGAACTTTTTAAAAGTATTAGCATTATTTTTATCTTACCCACTTCGGTGACCGCATGGTTTAAGGCGTCACTCTTGCAGTAGACCAGTCTGCCGATGACGAGGGGATAAAGTTTCGAATATTGGTTGGGTATACCGAGTGAGATTTTTTCCAAAACAGTGTTCCACTCTTCCTCCCAGCAAATTCGGGTACACTTTCTTGAAGTATAACTTTCCAACTCCCTAAAGCTACTAACGTAATAATTACAAAAGCGAGTAGAAGGACGTAATGCTAAAATTAAAATTATATGTTTCTGTTAATATGCTAGTGATACTTAAATTCACATGATTTGTCAAAAGTGACATTATTTTCAAATGTGACGTAATTTGTCAAAAGTACCTCCCAGTGTTAGCTTTGTAAAACACTTTTTAACCTATAAATAGGCTAACCCTTTTTTTGTCACCACATATATTTGATTATTACTCTATTGCGGTAGGGACAAGAAACGAAGCATTTTAGAAGTAATATAGTCGCATTTGCGTGGAAGGAGAGTTGGGAACAATTAAGGAAAAAAACACCCTCAGAAAACTCGTCTGGCGATGCGAACCCTGATCCTCCCGTAATCCGTAAGCCAGACTAACATGAGAGTGACGCCTTATACCATTTGACCACTGAAGTGGGTAACATTAGATTTGATATTGTTGGATGTTGTTCGATAATTGTCAATAAATAGGGTGCTATCACCTCCCACCCCCCTTCGTAGGCCTAATCTGTCAGGATGTGTGGCGGTCGAGGATAGGAGTGATTATTATTATTATTAGCACCGCGTCTTAATACCCGTTCGGGTTGTACGCACTTACACTAATATGTAATGGTAGGGTGATTGCGAGATGAAATGGAGGTCCTACAGTTTAACATGGGATACGAACCACGGTGAAGGTCTGGCATTCCAACACACATTCACAAGTTGTGATTAATACACGTCTTGTCAGAAGTCAAGGAAGGGTTTAGCAATCAGATAAAACTGTTCTGGGACTGAGGATTGAACCCCGGACCCCCAGCACAGAAGTTCGCCACCTTACCCCTAGACCACCAGGTCACCTGATAGGGGCGATGGTTGTATATATGACTGTGTGGGCTCCCAATTAATGTACTGTTTTGATTTTAACGGTTTTATTGTACTACTTTACACTACTATAAAATGTGATGTTAAGTTGTTATACTAAAAATATATATAAAAAGGATTTGATAAGACTTGACTCGGGAGCTAGTGACAGAACCAAGTACTGTATGGCAAGGAATGACCAACCAATGGCCTGACTGACACTTTAGGAGGTCCTACACGGTTATGAACCCCGGTACCTTGGGCACTATGGTAGTCCTCCAGAATATTCACTCGATTACCCGGCACCCTAACTCGCGTCGTCCCAAGAACGGACAGAGTGACCCCATAAAATCGATGGGGAATCGTCAGCCCTGTTAGCTCGACATCTATGTTATTTTTTTAATACTACAACTTAGCCTGATTGGCGAAAGGAATGCTGACAATACATTCTGGACGCAGTATTTTTGTGTCCTATTGCTTACTCACTCATCAAAACACGTCGCTATAATCGTTCAGTCACTTACAAATCACAACATTAAAATGTCAAAAACCCACCTCGGTGGCGCAGTTGGCTAACGCGCTTGTCGTGTTGAGCTCGACTGCTGAGGACGGGGAGATCGAGGTTCGAATCTCGGTCGGGTGAACTGGGGGTGGTTTCTCCTAAATGGTTTTCCACTCTCCCTCCACGCAAATGTGGGTTCACTTCCTCTAATTCAACCTTCCCAATTTCTAATCGATTAGCGTAATTAGTACTTAAAGCGTATAACCCGAACGGGTAGTAAGACGCGGTGCTGAATATTATTATTATTAAAATGTCAAAATAAACAAACACCCCAATTTAGGGCATGTCATTAACAGTTTTGAGAATAGCTCTCTTAAAGACCAAGGTTCGACTCCTATCGTATGCAATATTGTGCTCGCAGGCTGCTGGACCCTGCCTCCCTCCTGTCTGCTGCCCTTGTCAACCGGAAGTGGCTGCGCGTCTGTCGCGGGGACGCGGTCCTGCGCACGCGGATCCGACAGCAACTGCGGCGAGTCAGAAGAAATCGCGTGGAGCATGCCGGGAGCAGGTTTACCGTCACCAGGGACCTACAACAGCAGTCCTCCAACAGGCTGTTCGCACACAGGAACCACAAAGGCAAGGTCGTGAGTGGTGGGGAGCAGGCGGGTGAGTTGTCACTTTTTTATGTATAAAACTATAAATATAGCATCAAGTACTTTATTTCCAGATCTAACACACTTTTAAAATAGCTCAGAAGATATAAAAATACTTTCTAGAGTAGCAGGACTTGTTCAGTGCAGCCTAGCATACTACACTTTTACAATGCATCCTAGCATACTACACTACTTTCATAGTGCATCCTAGCATAGCACACTACTTTCACAGTGCAGCATAGCATACTAAACTTTTACAATGCATCCTAGCATACTACACTATTTTCACAGTGCATTCTACCATACTACAATCTTATACCATATTCTTGTATGTGGTAATTTATAGAGAAGGGGTCTTCAACATTTTTATGTCCAAGGGCCCAAGTTTCTGTATCTTGTTGGCTCGTGGACTGCAATACTTTAACGACGATATTTGGATTGAATACATATTAAAATATTCGTATTAGCTCATTATTATTATTATTATTATTATTATTATTATTATCACACTAAGGATTAGACTTGTCTCTGACGAATTTCTCCTGATATATGTTCCCAGTTACCCCCCTCCCCCCTATTTTTTTTTTAGGTTTTTCACAGCAGGTGGTAGCACGATTTGTCTTGTCTGCTAGAGTCAACATATCTCGGTTCAAAGTGCATTTGTATAAAAACGTACCACTTTTCTTCTCGTTAAAATAAAAAAATCGTTTATAAAAATAATGTTAAATACGTATTTATTTGATTAGTTGATTATGTTAAATATATATCTGTATTTGTCATTTTTTCTCTTGAAATAATTTCATATTTCTCACGGGCCAGCGGGCCGGACCAAAAAAAAAAACCGTTACCTCGGGTCGTGGGCTGAATATTCTTGTTATAGAGCATCATTTTGTCAGATAATATTCGCACAATACTGATTGTTTCATTACATTTGCTTACGGGATTTATGAACAAAAATCGACAATTATATATATATAATTGTACAGGATCTTGCATATATTAATGAAACAATAGCTGTTAATGCATTTTAGAGAGGATACTACCTCAAAGATATCATATTCTGAAAATTGAAAAATGACACCTGGATACGGGAATCGAGCCCGGGACCTTCGGCTTAGTATGCCAATGCTCTTACCAATGAGCTATCCAGGATTCATTATGTAATCCTGTACAATTATATTTAATTGTCAATTGGCCGCAAAATGTCCAACTACCGAGTCGCTAATGGCTGCGTTGTCCGATGGCTGTGATCTTAGATAATCACATGTTTATAAGCTGACGACTTCCACGCCCATCTTAGACTCTGCCTTAAACTATGAGTGAAGAATGACCATGGGCACGGGACGAATCCTGGATAGCTCAGTGGTAAGAGTTAAGAGCATTGGCGTACTAAGCCGAAGGTCCCGGGTTCGATTCCCGTGTCCAGGTGTCATTTTTCAATTTTCAGAATATGATATATTTAGTAGTTTACAGTTATACAATGGGTAAAATATGGACAGGGAACATATTAAAGAGAGCATTCTTGGGGCCGCCCTGTATAGTAACCTTCATAAAAAAAAGTTTGTCGACTGGGTCACGAAAGTCTTTAAAAAGTCACGAATTTTCAATATTTTGGTCATAAAGTCACGAAAATATATTTGTTTGAATTTCCTGTTCATCGTGACAGCGCGAACGCGTCGAATGTCGAGCCATCCACTACCCATAATGCCTTGCGCCAGCCGCAAGTTGCCTGTTTGTTTTTACCGTAGTACCAAGGACAAACTTAACGTTGGCCATCTAGTCAATGATTGATGTTGCATGTGAGTGCATTATGCCAATATATGCATTGTATAATATTCTGCCTTTTTCTAGAAGGAAATATTTGGTCAAACAGGTCACCAAAAAGTCAATCATTTTTGTTTATCCAACTCAGTAGACACACTGTTAGAGTGCATCGTACTATAGTTACCCTATTAAAATGTATCATACTACAGTAACCCTCATAAATAAACCCTACTATAGAGCACTCGTAAATTGCAAACTACTAAAATAACTCATAAAATGCACCCCACTATAGTAACCTTCGCACAATGCATCCTAGTCTAATAAACCTCACACAGTGCATCCTAGTATAGTAACAATCAAGCTGTGCATCCTAGTATAATAACAATCATGCCGTGCGTCCTAGAATAGTAACAATAACACAGTGCATCCTAGTATAGTAACAATCAAGCCGTGCATCCTAATATAGTAACAATCAAGCCGTGAATCCTAGTATTGCTCGCCGACGTCTTGTTTCTCTCCTACAGGTTCCCCCCTGCGCTCGCAGTCCTGGCCAAGCAGAGAAGTTTCCGTGGCTTACAAGATGACGAGCAGACATCGGACTCAGTCTTTGAGGTCCCGTCAGGTACCCACCGCCGTCCCGTCAAGACCCCGAGCTAACTCTGCCCCGGAGTCCACCTTGGGGCACCGCCGACCATTGAGACTCTGATACCCCTCACTAGTGAGTGTCTGGGACCACAGGTATCTGTTACCCTCGTCCGGGATATATACATATTTACACCAATAGACTAGGGTTAGGGAAGGTATAATTTAGAGGGAATATACCCTCATATATGGGGAGCGATATTGAGTCAGAAACATCTCGGTACAGCTGGCCCGAATTCAAAGTCTGAAGTAAAACCACCTCAATACACCTGGCCAGAGTACAAAGTCTGAAGTAAAACCATCTCCATACACCTTGCCAGAGTTCAAAGTCTGAAGTAAAACCCTCTCAATACACCTGGCCAGAGTTCAAAGTATGAAGTAAAACCATCTCAATACACCTGGCCAGAGTTCAAAGTATGAAGTAAAACCATCTCAATACACCTGGCCAGAGTTCAAAGTATGAAGTAAAACCACCTCAATACACCTGGCCAGAGTTCAAAGTATGAAGTAAAACCATCTCAATACACCTGGCCAGAGTACAAAGTCTGAAGTAAAACCATCTCAATACACCTTGCCAGAGTTCAAAGTCTGAAGTAAAACCATCTCAATGCACCTGGCCAGAGTTCAAAGTCTGAAGTAAAACCACCTCAATACACCTGGCCAGAGTTCAAAGTATGAAGTAAAACCATCTCAATACACCTGGCCAGAGTTCAAAGTATGAAGTAAAACCATTATGAAGTAAAACCATCTCAATACACCTGGCCAGAGTACAAAGTCTGAAGTAAAACCATCTCAATACACCTTGCCAGAGTTCAAAGTATGAAGTAAAACCCCCTCAATACACCTGGCCAGAGTTCAAAGTATGAAGTAAAACCATCTCAATACACCTGGCCAGAATTCAAAGTCTGAAGTAAAACCATCTCAATACACCTGGCCAGAGTTCAAAGTCTGAAGTAAAACCATCTCAATACACCTGGCCAAAGTTCAAAGTATGAAGTAAAACCATCTAAATACACCTGGCCAGAGTTCAAATTATGAAGTAAAACCATCTCAATACACCTGGTCAGAGTTCAAAGTATGAATTAAAACCATCTCAATACACCTGGCCAGAGTTCAAAGTATGAAGTAAAACCACCTCAATACACTCTGGCCAGAGTTCAAAGTATGAAGTAAAACCATCTCAATACACCTGGCCAGAGTACAAAGTCTGAAGTAAAACCATCTCAATACACATGGCCAGAGTTCAAAGTCTGACTTCCCCATCATCTGCAAACCAGTTTCTTGAAAACCTGACACCTTACCTCACGTAACCACCAATGTGTTTACTACCTTATTAAATAGGACCATCCACATGTCTTAAATCAAATTGGAGACAAAATTTACTCCTCACCAAGATTCAAACCTAAATAATTCATCTCACTCCAGCCTAGACATTAAGGTCCTTCTCCATCTGAGGCTGTGTAGCTTGAAGCTGTGGACAGAAGGTCTGAGGCGTCAGATTCGTATAGTATTTAGCCACCCTTGACGAGGCGGTATAGGTTTCTATCCAGACCGAGTGCATGGTTTAAAGTTCTTCCCTTAATTTTTTTCCTCATACTTTATCAACAAGAATGCGGGTACTTTTCTTCTAAACTGTCTTCTTTATTCTTTTTCTAAGATTAAGTAGTTTTAGTTAATATGTGATATTCTGAAAATTGAAAAATGATACCTGCACACGGTAATCGAAACCGGGACCTTTGGCTTAGTATGCCCTTGCTCTAACCACTGAGATATCCAGGGTTCATCCCATGCCCAGGGTCATTCTTCATTCATATTCAAAGGCAGAGGCTATGATGGACGTACGGAAATCCCGGGTTCGATTCTCGTGTCCAGGTGTCATTTTTCAATTTTCAGAATATGATATCTTGTTTGAGTAATCCTCACTAAAAGCAAAAATAATAACTTCGGCTATTTGATTCTTAATATGCGATATTTAACCTACACTTTCTGAACCAAATGATTATGTCCACGCAAGGGGTTTAAACTAACTTGGTTATATAATAGACACACCATCCAGCTCCCAGACCGTTAAATTCTTCAATGTGAAAAGAGAGCTCAAATTTCACTATACAAACATTTTTTCATTCATACTGAGACCCTTAGTTAATTGATGAACTCAATATTGACTGAGTTAAGGTTTTGGACAGTTAAATAATTAATTAATAAATGGTGACCTGGCGGTCTAGGGGTAAGCTGTCAGACTTCTGTGCAGGCGGCCGGGGTTCAATCCTCGGTCCCGGCATAGATTTATCTGATTTACCAAACCCTTCCTTCACCTCTGACAAGACATCTTGTGAATGTGGGGAATGCCAGGTCTCCACCATGGTTCGGATTCCACGTTAGACTGTAGGTCCTCCATTTCATCTCACTATCACCCTACCACTACACATGAGCGTAAGTGCGTATAACCCGAACGGGTAGTAAGACGCGATGATAATAATAATAATAATAATTAATAAACCTTTTGTTAAATGAATAATCTAAAAATATATATAGTGTTTTACAGTTTTTTTAAACTTTAAAATTGTTTAACGGCCGTGACTTAGAGAATTTTTTGTTTATTTCAGAGGCTGTTATCTGGAATGAAAGTGTCCTGTCTAGAATCGAACTACGGAGCTTCTGGGGAATGGATTGTGGTAGATGAGAAATGCAAGTATAGCTTTTTAGAAGTGTTGAGGAATGAACCATCGACATTGTGTTAATAATTTTCTGATATTACCATTTTGAGCACACATGGATATGTTGTAAACGTAACCTTGTACTGCAATGTTAATAAAATTTTATAAAATGCCTTGATAGCTTGTTGATATTTTTAAAACCTCCCAAAGTGAGCTAATTTTTAAATAGTAAACTAAGTCTTACTTTTATTTCTCACGTAAAGAAAGTATAGTAACAGTGACAAATTATTATTGTCTTTGAGAAAATGATTTATCTTGACGTTTTATATGATTCTGAATTTAAGAAAATGGATTTCATATTTCTTCTTCTTTCTACCTGGGTTTATGCCCGAAAGACTTTCATGGATTAAGATAAAACTGGTGACCTGGCGGTCTAGAGGTAAGGTGTCAGACTTCTGTGCTGACGGACGGGGTTCAATCCTCGGTCGCGGCACAGATTTATCTGATTACCAAACCCTTCCTTCACCTCTGACAAGACATCTTGTGAATGTATGGATTGCCAGGCCTCCACCGTGGTTCGGATTCCACGTTAAACTGTAGGTCCTCCATTTCATCTCACAATCACCCTACCACTACACATTAGCGTAAGTGCGTATAACCCGAACGGGTAGTAAGACGCGGTGCTAATAATAATAATAATAATAATAATAATAATAAGATAAAACTTGGTATTTGATGTTATATACCTTGAGGATAAATAGTGATTCTAGTTCAACTAAAAATTAAAGATGGTTTACTGATAAATTATTTTTGATAAAGTTAAAATAGTTCGAAAATAGTAATTAATAACCATTTTATTCAAAGTGGGTATATGAGGAGTTTTCTTTTTTAAATTAAAGTTAGATTATAACAAAATTTAAGTTATTTGTATGAAAAAAATACCATAGAAGATAAATAAGGGACACCATTTATTTACAAAAATAGTTTCATTTGGACATGGAAAAGTTTTATTTATGTCACAACTCACAAGAGTCTTAAAAGATATACTCACTTGTTTATATGTTACAGGTGCTATTCAGGAAATTCACATGTTTATACTAATAGGGTGGGTATTAGGAAGGTATAGCAAGGATTAAATGCACCAGGATTTTCTTATAGAGATAGCTAGATACTATCTAGGATAAAACACCCTCAGTACATCAGACCGGGTTTTTAAACTCCACCCACCTCGGTGGCGTAGTTGGCTAACGCGCTTGTCGTGTTGAGCTCGACTGCTGAGGACGGGGAGATCGAGGTTCGAATCTCGGTCGAGTGAACTGGGGGTGGTTTTTCCTAAATGGTTTTCCACTCTCCCTTCACGTAAATGCGGTATCATTTCCTCTAATTCAACCTTCCCAATTCTTAATCCATTAGCGTAATTAGTACTTAAAGCGTATAACCCGAACGGGTAGTAAGACGCGGTGCTAAATTATTAATTAAAATTATTATTTTAAACCCCGATCTCTCCATTATTGGCAGTTCAATTTATTGTGGAACTTGCGCCATAACCCACATGGCCGGCGAGGCGGATGAATCGGTCTGTTATTATTAATCTGTAAGAAACATGTTGGTTCTTTTCAAATTAACCTTCTGTGACTAGCGCTGTTGCGTTAGCTGTGGTTTTATTGAAAATTAAAGGTAATTAGGCCCGATCCTCTCCCATTATCTCTCAACCAGTTCCTGCTGCGCAGTAGGTTATCAGACATTCAACAAAATGTTTATTTTATAAGATACAGAAGTTTTAACTGGCACCATGCAGGGAGGTTGTGAATTCGCAACGGCCTCAGTCATGATGTCATACGTCCGGCTGATTACCGTCGTATGTTTAAATTACAGAGTTTTTACAAGTTATCTCACGTGCCTGAAAGCTATATACCATTGCTTTAGTTTGCTGTCAGTCGTTATACTTAAAAATACAAATTGAAGAAAGAAACTTAAGGAAGAAAAATATTTTAAAGCTATGTTTTTATAAAAGTTTAACATTATTTTAATGTTTTAAAAATAAAATGTACAAAAACACAATATTATTAAAATATTAATCTAGTAATAATAACCTTTTCGGTGGCCTCATGGTCTAACGTGCTACTCCCAAAGTAGACTAGACTGCCAATAATAGCGAGATCGAAGTTCGAATCTCAGTCGGGAGAACTGAGGGTGGTTTTTCGTAAATATCCACTTTCCTTCCATGGAAATGAGGGTAATCTTCCTTTTTAATTATAGCCTTCTTAATCCTTAAAACCCAATAGCGTAATTAGTCCATAAACCTATAATACGAGTGGGTAGTAAGATGTGGTGCTAAAATAATTTAATAATATTGTGTATTAAGGTATGTGTTTTTGATTATTATTTAGAACAACAAAAGATGTTGCAAAAGTGCAAAGGCCCCAGTTCTCATGTTAATTTTAAATATTTTTTTATCGCTAGTCCTCAAGGATTTATATCTTAAAAAAACCAATTTTTATATTGATTGCCAATTGAAACAAATCTTAAATATAGTCATCAAAAAGGGCGTTTTAGATTTCTGAATAAAATGTCTATACAATTAATTGAAATAATATGGTTGAAATCATTGAACAAAGCAAGAGGTTTATTTGTTTACAGCAAAAATCATGTAAATAACTCAAAGGTTTCTAAAGACACACTGTTATGGAAACCCTGACACCACTTTTAAATTAATTTATTGGTATTTAGCTTATATATATATGGGTTCGGCCCCATTTTTCAGTACTTATCTTCCTTACCCCATTTTACATGTTGGTTGTCCCTCAAAGATAAATAATCTTCTAAAGCGTTTAGCCTCAAGAGTAAAGTGGCAAAAAAGATACATGATGTAACTGCAATAAATTATTCCTCAAAAATCTAATTTTTTTAGTGCTTACTTCTAAATGCTCACTTACAGTTTTCTGACCCTCCTAAGTAAATACACAATATATCCTGACCTAAAAAAATTACTAAGGAAATAATTCTAAATATAATTAATTATTAGAAAGAAAGGAATAAAATTCAATTTTAAAATGATATTATTATTATTAGCACCGCGTCTTACTACCCGTTCGGGCTACATGCACTTACGCTAATGTGTAATGGTAGGGGGATTGTTAGATGAAATGGAGGACCTACAGTTTAACATGGGATCCGAACCACGGTGGAGGCCTGGCTATTCCCCACATTCACAAGATGTCTTGTCAGAGGTGAAGGAAGGGTTTGGCAATCAGATAAATCTGTGCTGGGACCGAGGATTGAACTCCGGACCTCCAGCACATAAGTCCAACACCTTACCCCTAGACCACCAATAATAATAATAATAATAATAATAGAAAGCTAGAACCAATAAGCATAACTGGTGCATATGTGTATAAACTGAATATGTAGAAAGATGCGGTGCTTAAATAAATGAGAAATAACACTTTGGTTTAATACTTAAACTTAAAAAAACAGTTTTAAGTCACATCCATTATTAACATTATGTAATTTGAGATAGGGCAGAATGAATATAGTATTGTTGTTGTGAAACCTCATGAACGAGTTGTGTAGAGTTTTGACCATAACAATTCTGAAACAAAGCACTATACATTCAAAGATAAACCGATACATTCAAAGATAAACCGAGGAAACAATCCTCCCAATCAAAGAGTTAAACCTACCAGTGTAGGGGGAGTTTTCAGGAGGTCTGTGTGGATACAATTGGGCTGGTGAGGAAACATTTACTCAGAATGTGAAGCAATGACCTTCCTTCCTTCCTTCCTTTATAAACTCGGGTTTAGTTACATGAATCTACTAAAAGACTTACATTTTTATGAAAGGCAGTCATAAGATACAAATCGTCAGAAGTGTGTAGAATGATGAATTTATCCATAGATACACCAAGCAACAATATCATTGTAATATCTTTTACTATATTTTGGACTAAAAAATAACATATTTTTGATTTGGGAAATCCTATCGACCCATTTGATCCAGCCCATTCTCTAAAAGGTATTAATATCCTTTTAATACTTGGGGATGGTCATGTAACTTGTCAAAGATACCTGATAAGCGTGGTTCAATCACCAAACCAAAGACACACCAAAAGATAAAACTTATTAGATAGCGTGGTAACTGAAATTTTGGAGGACCCCATCAAAACAAGCCTCAAATATTCCAAACTAGCACTGTAATATGAAAAGTTGCCTGGTTCTTGTAAATTGAAACGTTTCATCAACATCCAGAATACATATACAAACTCGAATTCTAAGAAGTAAAGTAGCCAAACTCCATTTCTAATTGGTAAAATGAAGTTCATGTATCTGGGAATCATTCCTGTTTTCAGCACAATTAAAATGTAACATTGAGTCATGAGGATATCCTATTGCTGAGATCTTTGAATTTATGGCACCAATGGAATTACCATCCAAATCAGGAACTCCGTGTTTAAAGTTTTCCTTGGCAGTTTCAGCTTGATTATCATAAGGGTGCACCCAAAAAAAGGACCCCACTGCACAGGATAAAACATAACGGGACTTGCATTCATTTCCTGCAACATGGTTGCTCGAGTCTTTGCATTTGTGGTATTTATTTCAAAACAAGTAGGTGGATCATCCATTATTGAAACTTTTATAACTGAACCGTGAATATTGATTAATTTATTTGGGCATACATTGATTTTTCCATCTTTTAGCTTCTCTTATAAGAGGGGTTTCATTATTTTATAGCTTTGGAAAGGGTTGAAATATGAAACCGTTACATTTGTATCTGGTGGCTCAAAGCCGTTTCCAATAGTAGTCACATGAACAACCGCCAAGCTTAGAACTTTATATTTGTCCCGACAACTTTCCAACATCAGTTCAACATCTTGAGGATTATGTGGAACATTTGAAGTTACAACCACCATGAAAATACTTGGAACATTCCACAGCTTTCTTCAATACCGCACGGATTTCCCAAACAGAAGGGACTGGTTGTATTATTAGAAAAGTAAATAATTGCTCCAAATGTTTCTAAGTATTCAAACATAATTTTAATCTCTTGACATTCTAAATTGTTATTTAATAAAATCACAGGTGCAGACATGTTATTTTAAGTTAAATTAGTGATGTCACAGCTTGGAAAATGGGGTCACCATTTGTAGCTACCAATAGGTAATGTAGATGGTGGTTGAAGAATCACTTAAAGTATATTCGAATATATATTTAACAAGTCTTTTGTTTGCGTTATAAAATAATTTGTTGAAATTAGAAATTTGGAACTCACAGTTTTACCTACAGTCGTAAATAGAAGCGATATACAATTTAAATCAAGCTATTGCTTCCATCATTGTAATTAAGCTAATAAGTTTTATTTTAGACTCGATGGCTTTGTTTGAGTATTTATAACAACTTTTGATGTTGTACAGCACGCAGAAATCTGAAAATTTTAACATAGAAAAATAGAATGCACCTTTAAACCAGATTAAAAATATTTTATTATAAAATTTGTTAAAAATAGTCTAATTAAAGGGCTAATTAAAAATTTAAAAACCCGGCTTCAAGGTGCATTCCATTTTCCGGGGTTTTAAATTTTTAATTAGACTATTTTTAACAAATTTTAGAATAAAATATTATTAATCTGGTTTAAAATTACGTTTCATAGATAAATTTTAATTTGAAATCGGTCACCATGAGGGAGGGAGGGACTTACATAATTTTTATACCACATTGAGGTATTAAATAAGACAATAAAGGTATAGTCTCATAGCTTGTGTGTCTTCCAACTGTATCACCTTATATCCCCTTTTCGATCTGAATCATTAGTTTCAGGAAATCGCCCCAGTGCGAGTATGAGTGTATAAGAAAGAGCTGATACAAATATCTTAATACATATCAGTTCTGAATACTGTCGGTACAGTAGCCTAGCTATGTTAATTCATCCATACCTCCTAATCACATTGCTACCTTACGGGGTAGTCAAGAATCTCTGCATATAGCTCAAAATACAACAAATCCGTATTTAATCCTTCCTCACTAATTTCTTCACACTATTATCAGTAAATATTAATTAAAGGTTGACCTTTAATAATCTTCGATTTTGATCAAATAGAGCCATTTTATGACAGTTCTACTATAAATTATTGTAGGTGACATCTCAAAATGGGGGTAATCAGAACAGTAGCAATGCAGCCGCTTCGTGATACAATATTTCAACATGACTCTTGTAGCAGATGTTCACCAGACCATCAAATCTATATATTCGACCCTGTTGGGGTTTTAGAACATGAGTTTGCGGGGATGTTATCACAGGACGGAGACGTAGCTAAGCAAAGCACTCTTTTATATTTTATTTGCAGTCTTGTGACTCAGATTGGCTACTTCATTCAGTCGATATCACAATTGTTGAGGCATTGGAATACTCTGTACTGGACGAATCTTCTTCTATTTTGTCTGAAAAAAAAAAAAAAATACAACAATGTATTGTATGACCCCATTCTTCACATATACCTCATTCGAGGAAAAGTAGCAGTTTAGTCAGGATGTTGTTGTAAGAAGGATAAATTTGGGCACCTTTTCTAATGTATACTCCCCAAAAATATTAACAAACCTTAAAACTGGTCCCAAATGCTTATCAATCTTAAAAAAAAAATATAGCTCAAAAACATATTGTTATAATTCAAAGTTTAAAAAAAAACAGGGTGATCTGGTGGTCTAGGGGTAGGGTGTCAGACTTCTATGCTGGCGGCCGGGGTTCAATCCTCGGTCCCGGCACAGATTTATCTGATTGTCAAACCCTTCCTTCACCTCTGACAATACATCTTGTGAATGTGAGGAATGCCAGGCCTCCACCGTGGTTCGGATTCCACGTTAAACTTTGGGTACTTCATTTCATCTCATAATCATCCTACCATTACACATTAGTGTAAGTGCGTATAATCCGAACGGGTAGTAAGACGCGGTGCTAATAATAATAATAATAAAAATATTTAAATCTCAAAAGGCAGAATTATGTTTAAAGCTATGGACGTAAGGATCAAAACAGCTGGGCATTGATTGGAAGCTAATTTAGGAATTTGTTTTCTAGGTGATATGACTGACCATATCACCTTCAAATTGTTTGATATCTTCTGAATCTCCTAATAAGGTATTGTAGCTTGATTGTACTTGTTGTTACAGGTGCATAGGACTTTCCTTTACAAAGGGATGATACAGCCCATTAGGGTGTTTTATGTTATTGACGACACACTCAGAAGCGGATCTACACTATAGGATCACTAGGCACTGGCCTAGGGGCGGTGGCTTTAGGGGGCGGCACATTTTGGATAGCATTATCTTAATTTTAATATTTTGTTTTTTGATAATTACATTTATGGCATGTACATGCCTGATTTTCTTTCGTAGAAATCTTTTCTCGAATATTAACTTTCACCCCCACCCTCCTCCGAAACAACCTAAAACCTTTGAAAAAAATGGAAAGGGGGGGAGGGGTTGCATATTATAATGGTGCCTAGGGGTGCAACAATTTTAAATCCGCCACTGGAAACTATTGTTCAAGATAGACTTGGGATTATTTTACTAAGCATGCAAAGCTGGAATTACCAATAAGTTTTACAACCTTTTTTTAAAAAAAATATATAGGCAGGAGCTTCAAATAAAATATAAATAAACCGTGAGTGACGATCTGTGACTAGATATTCGTCATGTTGTGAAACACACCTTGGAAGAGGTCGTTTAAAGCGGTTCCGTATCGGAAATACCGCCCCATGGCTGGGTCAAGTGCACAGCAGGTCTTCTCTGCACTCCGTCGCCAGTTCCAGAAGATGAAAGACTGCTTACGTAACTCAAGGTCTTCAATCAGTGACTTGAGGTTCTAGGGAGGAAAGACAGACCGTAACATTGAGTATTATATACGCTGTGCTACCATTTCCAGAAGAAGAACAAATTATTGGCTAGCTCGAGGTATTCAGCTAGTGACTGATTAAAATGGCAGAATTATTATCGTAGTGAAAACACTTTTAAATTGGAGTTGTACCACACCCATACACAATCTTCTTCAGCAACACCCCACATTAGAGTGAATCTCATACTATGGGGATATACGTGTGTGAATATCATGAGGACATATGTCTGTCAATTTATTAAAAGGCATGAATCAATTCAATCGCTGACCTTTGCAGATGATGTAGATTTTCTAGATGGCTTTGAGACGATAGTTAAAAAAAAAATGCAAAACCTTTGTTTACAAACTGTAAAGAAATAGGTTTAGGAGTGGATATAGTTAAAACAAAATAGATGTTTGTAACTTGATATCCTATATTAAAAAGGAATGAATTAATAAATAATGATGACATGCATTTTTTTAAAAAGCTGACACATTCACACATTTGGGAGTTATGCTAAAATATAGGAGGTCAATTCAAGAGGTCAAAAAAAGGTCTGCACCTGACTGAGATCTGAACCTTGAGTTCCTCCCTTAGAGACATTCCGGTATACTTCGAGCTTAACATTTTAAAACCTCTTAATCTCTAGAAATAGGCTACCATAATTATATCTCTCTGGTCCGTACCGTTGCCATGGTGAAGTCGACAGCGGCTATGTGAGTTCCATCCAGTACCAGTGTGACGCGGTCACCCTCGTCGAAACAGGCGTTGCTGTGAATCACCTGCCTGAAAAATTCCGCCGCGGGGAACACCAAACCTTGATCCGGGCGAGCCACCAACATTTCTCGGCCATTAATCTGTGAACAGCATCAGCCTGGTTATCAAGGAGAGCTGTTAGAGCTCCTGACTATCAGACCATGCTTTGGGTGAGCCACAAAGATACTTCGACCGGCTATTTGTGGACAGTATCAGCTTGGTAATCTAGGAGAGAAGTTAGCACTCCTGAGTCTACCAGACCATGCTTTGGGTGAGCCACAAATATACTTCGACCGGCTATCTGTGGACAGTATCAGCTTGGTAATCTAGGAGAGAAGTTAGCACTCCTGAGTCTACCAGAACTTGTTCTGTACGAGCCAGTAGGAACATTCGAGCGTTATTCTCTAAGCAACATCAGCCTGGCTAGGTTCTGATGTTGCTGTTTTATCCAAGTTCTTATATTTATCAGGGTGGTCTACATATACACACTGTTGAAATAGATAAGAGAAAGGTTTAATTCAGAAGGAATTTACTCACATTTACGTGAAGTTTAAATGGGAAATCGTTTAGGGAAACCCACCATCGCTACACCCAGCCAGAAACCAAACTCTGGCCTCCCATTCACTGACAAACCAGATTATACGATCTCGTAGTTTTGTCTGCGTGTCCCACTGATGTGGGCCATAAAACGTAGATGTTCTCACTTCAATGTAGTGCACTTACTTTAAGTCTTTTGATGTGTGTATCGGGTCTAGCAGACTTGTACAGGATGAAGGAAACATTGACCAGGATTCCAACCACAATACCATAGTCCAGGCTTATGAAAAGGCAGCCAAAGAACGTGGCGATGAAAGGTATCAAGTCCAACTCTATAAAACAAAACAAATATATCTTTACACTTTCAGAATAAAACACAGAAAGTAAGTATTTTATAAACGTTGCTATAGCAGATGGTAGTAAAAGGAATTTACGTGTTTCATGTAATTTTAATATCAGTTATAATAATATTGTTAGTTTATAAAAATAATTTTAGTTAATAATAATAATAATAATAATAATAGAAGATTTGTAAAAAAATATCATTGGAAGGAATCAACATTTTTTAAACAGCGTATTACTACTAGTTTGGGCTATACACCTATGTATTGATTACGCTGATGTATTAGAGATGAGGAAGGTTGTTTTTAGAGGAAATGTGTCCACATTTGCGTGGTTGAGAGAGAGAGAGAGAGAGAGAGAGAGATAGAGGGGAAAACCATTTAGGAAAAAACCACCCTCAGTATATCCGACCGGGATTCGAACCCCAATCTTCCCGTCATTGGCAGTCTAGTTTATTGCTCCGGTGACGCTTTAGAGCATTAGACCACCAAAGACGGTAGTAGCGAATATTGATCTTGGACTGAGAACTATTTTTTTTAAAGTTTGGAGCATAGCACTTTATGGTAGTGAAGCTTGGACACCGGGAAAGCAAGACAAATAAATTAAAATGAAAGCATTTGAAATGTGGAGACACAGGAGGATGTTAAATATTAGGTAGACTGATTAGGTTCGAGATGGTTGCATTCGAAAAATAATAGGGAGGGAAAGAAGTCTATGGAAAAATCTCACAAATAAGATATATATAAGATGGCGGGGCCCATTTTGGTGCATACATGATTGGTTATTATGTTAATGGAGGTTACAGGGGAAGGGAAAAATCGAGAGGAAGACAAAGATTAGAGTATAATATGAAGAAAATAATGGAGGATGTGGACTGTAATAAGTACATATGTAAAAATGAAGAGATTGGTGTAGTAAAGGAAGAAATGGAGGATTGAGACATTTCTTGAATATCTGTCAAGTGTGTCTCAGAATTTAATGACAACTTTTTCTCTGTGTTTAAAAAGTGACTCATTTAATGCCGCAATGCTCATGACAGATATTCAACACATGTTGATATTCCTGTGGGAAGAAAATTAAACTATATAGGTCCAAGTTTGAATCTCAGTTGTGTGAACTGGAGAAATTACAACCTCCAATCCAAAGATAAATTTCCATCTCAACTTTCAGGGAAAGTATTAGTATTGATTACAGGTTTAAATCCTAAAAGCCTTAAGAAGAAATTTCAACCACCTATCCATCAAAAGAGAAAATTCAGAGGAAATCTTTATGTTAAATCCAAAAGAGAAATTTTTACGAGACCACTAACTTTGCCCAGGCAACGGAAAAAGTTGTTGCAGGTTGTCCACTGTAGCTAGTCAGAAATACATTAAACAAGATGAAACGGTGTTTCTCCTCACAAATCATGATCTACAGTTTCACTTTTGTGTGTTCGGTTGGTTTCCAGTGGTATATTCTCCAAGATCCATTTATTGTAACACTTACTCCTCGTTTTCCACAGCTTTGGGACCATTTCGTATTCGACCATGAAGAACATCGCGCTTATGATGAGAGCAGCAAGGCTAGCTTTGGGGATGTACGAAATAAATTTCGTCATAAATCCTAGGGTCAGCAAAAGTAGTAGCCCTAAAAAAAATAATACAAAATTAAATTTATAATAGCATTATTATAAAATTCAAATAACTATAAGATGATGGCTTGGACATGTTTATCTGTAAAGGACTAACCAATTCAGCCTTGTACTGCCTAAATCTGCTGCACATAATCATTGCTCAAGAATATATGTATTGTACCCAACTATATATATATATATATATATACAGATCTATTAATGTATATCTCCATGTGTTACATACCACATCTCGGAAACATCACGTAACAAGAACAGCACCATCAGAAGTGTTGGCCGCTCTTACTGTCCCGCTAGCACTGCATTTGACTGGTCGGAGCAACAAGAACAACTGACTGCAGTGCATGGTGGGCGGCCTGCGCCTGGGCCTACGTAATTTTTCCAACATAGAGGGATGTCTCCCCTCTTCTTTCCTTCCCATGATTCATTACGTTCATCCACTATAAAACTCCACGGTTCGCTGGGAACCAGACACAATCATACATCACCAGTCAAATAGTCGACACGTTCCGACGTCATTTCTTCCAGTCGACCTTACATAACTTGTGTTGGGGACGATGACGCCGAGGGACAGACCGGACCGATGGAAGTGACAAGCCGTAACTTTGAACATTCAAATTTTTTGGAGAGTAGGCGGTTCTATGGCCGGATTGTAGTTTTAGGGATATTTTTGTACCTGCTGTGAGTATTAGCCACTATCGTCTTATTTTTCATGATATTTATCTTAGCCTTTTAAGGACATGGTTTACACGCCGTGGAGTGATTTTACACTTCACATGTGCTCTGCTTGGTCCTTAAGACCAACGGTTTGAATAGGGATGATTCCCACACCTTAGCCTGCTTGACTATGTTATAAGTCAGCAAGGCCTTCAATTGGGAAAGGGACTGTTCAGGTTGTTCCATGTCAGATAATTATACCTAGTTAGGTTTGAGTTTGCTCTTCTGGGGCAGTTCGCGGTACTCAACTTGTGGGTCATTTCTCCACCTCTGGCGTGGCTCACGTTTCACTGTGGTCACGTGTTTAATGTTTCTGGCTTAGACCCATTGGTCTTGCGCCAGCCTATGATAAGTCAAAGCCTAAAACCCTGGATTGGAACTTTCTCTATATGAATAAATTTTTATATAATTTTGGCCGGTCCGTTAATAACCAGAGCTGATAGACAACAGCCTAGTGCCTTTGTGACCTAACCAATTATGATCTAGCCAGCTTCCCTAGCGCAAATAGCCCTGATATCCTTTCGTAGTATTGTTCATGCTAGGTTGTGAGTAGGTGCCCTTTTGGTCATGTGTAGTATCTTGCTATTCATTTGTTGTAACAAATTATCTGTTGCTACCTTATTATATAGGATGTCTTGGCCTCCTTTGTTTAGTATAATTATTATTATTATTTTTTGCTAACCTAATAAGAGAAGGACTCTGAAGTCACTCAAGTTAAGCATGAGCTTAACCTGTCTTACAAAATCATTGGCGCTTCACGCCAAATTCTCTTTCGGAGAGTATTAATTATTCAGTTATCTGCCTAGCTAATTATCCTGGTCAACTCTATGGGCTGTTTGGGGAAATATTGGATTTGTGTTCTGATGTTAATCTTTGTATTTTCTCAGCCTTTGTTACATTAAACTTATTTGTTAACATGAATTTTTATCTTTTGCTTTCAAGTGTCTCCTATTGTATCTATTTGCCTTGTTTACATAATCGACGTATCTAGTGTTAACTAGATCATCGTTACATATCTATCCAAAGAGCTTTGACCAAAGCTCAAACAATAAGCTTATCTGGCTCGTATTGTTTACCTGTCGTTTATTAACCATCATAACTGATTCTGAAGACAATCGCGTTTAAGGTGGCTATACATAAATTAATTTAATACTTTCAGCTTACTTTTGAGAAATTGTTGCCCATTCCTAAAGGTTAATAAAAATACAACAATTTACGTTTGAATTATAAAATATAAACAGAGAAAAGTTAATATAATTCTTATTCCATTTAAGACAATATCCCAACAAGATGGAGTTGGCTTTCATCTATACGATACCAATACTTTTGTATTACATTCTAAAAACAAGATATAGTTCTACTTTAGTGGTGTGCGAAACTCCGAAACTTTGATTTGGCTTTGAAACAAACATCTGCTTCGACTTCGCTTTGAAACAAATTCTGGCTTCGAAGCGTCGCCAATAAAAATATGAACAGCTGAAATACTTCATTTATTTTCAATTATAGCCATTTTGAACGGTTTTATACATTAGGGATTAATATTTATATGGAAAAAAACTGAAGTAATTGAATTTGAAGTTGTGATAACAGCTTAATTTGTCAGATTAACATTAAATAGCATAAACAATGGTGCAATAGAACATTTTCCCAGTAATTTTAGTGCATACATTTATATAAATAACCACAATATAATATTTTTTCAAGCCTAAAACAACTAAAAGAAAATATTCGAACTTATATTCTGCTTCGAGAATATTTCATATAGTATTCAATTCGAGTTCACTTCGAATTGAAATAGTGGGCTTCGCACACCCCTAATCTACTTAATACCTAACAAATTTTGAAACCAGTAAAAAGAGAAAATTTTACATATTATATATATGCATATAGAGAAGGTGTCTTATGACTGCACCCCATAAGCCACAAGTTACTTGGGATCTGCATTTTTTTTTAAACTAATGTAACTCATCTTGAAAGATGGTCACTTAGCTTACACCTATTGAACAAATCATCTTAAAATAATTGTATCTTATCCGTGAATATGCCTTGTAGCTTTACTCATAAACCGCATTGCATAGAGAGTGATTTCAACTTAAGTGTAGCTCGACTTACTGGGATCATGGCATCTTAAAACTACTATAACTCATCCTTGATTAGATATTTTTACCCCTGAGCCTTTTGAGATCATGCCATCTTAAAACTACTATAACTCATCCTTGATTAGATATTTTTACCCCTGAGCCTTTTGGGATCATGCCATCTTAAAACTACTATAACTCATCGATGATTAGATATTTTTACCCCAGAGCCTTTTGGGATCGTGCCATCTTAAAAATACTATAACTCATCCTTGATTAGATATTTTTACCCCTGAGCCTTTTGGGATCGTACCATCTTAAAAATACTATAACTCATCCTTGATTAGATATTTTTACCCCTGAACCTTTTGGGATCGTGCCATCTTAAAACTGCTATAACTCATCCTTGATTAGATATTTTTACCCCTGAGCCTTTTGGGATCGTGCCATCTTAAAAATACTATAACTCATCCTTGATTAGATATTTTTACCCCTGAGCCTTTTGGGATCGTGCCATCTTAAAACTACTATAACTCATCCTTGATTAGATATTTTTACCCCTGAGCCTTTTGGGATCGTACCATCTTAAAAATACTATAACTAATCTTTGATTAGGTATTGTTACTATTCCCCCGAGTCCTTGATATACTGTGTTCATGCCATCTTAAAACATCTGTATCTCACCTGTGAAGAGACCCCCAAGCTGCGTGCGAACCCCGGAAGCGTTGTTGACGGCCGTCCTGGTGAAGGACCCCGTGACTGGCATGGACCGGATAAAGGACCCCAAGATGTTGGACAGACCCAGAGCGATCATCTCCTGGGTGGCGTCCAGGGGCTTACCCTTCGCTGTGACAGAATATTACCGTAACAAGATTTTTTTAAAGTTTGCTTCCATGGTCGAGTTGTCTAAGGTGTCACTCCTGCAAATAGAATATATGACGGGAAGATCAGGGTTTGAATCCCGGTCAGGTGTACTGAAGGTGGTTTTTCCTCAATTGTTTTACACTCTCCCTCAAGCAAATTGAGAGAAGTTCACTTCCTTTAAAATCAACCTTCCTCACCCTAAACACATTAGTATAATTAGTATATATGCGTGTAACTCGAACGGGGAGTAAGACGCAGTTCTAAAAAATAAATAAAAAAAAAGTTCAGCGAGTGAGAATTTAGAAATACCATTCCTTCACCTCTGACAAGACATCTTGTGAATGTGTGGAATACCAGGCCTCCACCGTGGTTCGGATCCCACGTTAAACTGTAGGTCTTCCATTTAATATCACAATCACCCTACCATTACATATTAGCGTAAGAGCGTATAACCCGAACGGGTAGTAAGACGCGGTGCTAATAATAATAATAATAATAATCATAATTTAGAAATAATCTTATTTAAACTTAATGAGGAAAAACTTGCTTTTGTCAGGTTTTTAAGTGTGTTAAATATATATATTCATGTATTACTCCTCATTCGAGATGTCCTCATATTTATACTTCTGAGGAAGAGAGGAATGGGGAGTGTACTCACCGTCAGTATGCCCCAATTTCTCAGTCACCAGCAAATCAAACCACACGAGACACCCATGTCCACACCCCCCACGAATTTAGGTTATTTTTACCTTCAAGCTTCCCTTGAAATTATCCCGCAATGGTGGAAAAACGGACATTTACGTCAGACTCATCTTGTCTGTTTTTTCCGGTGATGGGAAGGTTAAGGTTTTCAAACCTAAACCGAGTGACCTTGAGGTGACTCTTCCCTTGTTTATATACCCCTCCTGCTTTCCCGCAGATGTGGGAATCCTTCCTTTAAATTCTACCCTCCCCTTACTATCAATTTAGTGTCAATATTAGGGGAGAAAAAAAACACAGGAGGAAGTTTTGTTTTGTTTTGTTTGATTACTACGCTTAAAACTCTTAAGAGGCACAGATGAGGAGGGCAGTTTGGAAGTAGTGTATCCACCACTAGAATGGTGAGAGGATTTGAACCCTGTCCTCCTTCCTTCAAATGTATTATTATTATTATTAGCACCGCGTCTTACTAACCGTTCGGGTTATACGCACTTATGCTAATGTGTAATGGTAGGGTGATTGTGAGATGAAATGGAGGACCTACAGTTTAACGTGGAATCCGAACCACGGTGGAGGACTGGCATTCCCCACATTCACAAGATGTCTTGTCAGAGGTGAAGGAAGGGTTTGGTAGTCAGATAAATATGTACCGGGACCGAGGATTGAACCCCGGCCGCCAGTACAGAAGTCTGACACCTTACCCCTAGACCGCCAGGTCACCTACCCTTCAAATGTACCTAGCCAAGATTTGAGCCTTGATCTCCTCGTGAACCTGGTGTATTAGACCACATGAACACAGGTGTGGATCCCTCAGTTAATACATTTTAGTTAATTAATAAACTTACCGAAAGATTTGGCGATGGCGACACTCTCTAGGATCGATATCAGAGGGACGATGACGACGCCGGCGCCGAGGACTCCGGTCATCTTCGCGAAAGAGTATTCAGTGCCGTTGTCCGTCGTGGAGAAGGGCGGTGGTTGGAGGGGCGGGAAACCCTCGGTGACCTCACCTGGTCAGGGGGAGGTGAAGGGGAGGAATGAGTTGCCTGTGAGGAGCGTCCGAATGCGCATGCACGGTTATCAAACACGGAACGAAACTGAATCTGCACTCGGATGAACATCTGCGTGGTAAGCGAGAAGGTATCAATCGCTGTCGGGTCATTCGACCATCAACATTTTATTGCATTGTCTTAACAAATGTATGATTATTAATGATTTCAAATCATTATAACTCCCGAATTGTAAGGGGTAAAACTTACTATTTTCTGCTTTGTGCGTATCATTGTTAAAGTAAAGTAATAATGATGGTGATAAAATTTAACATAACTGCACATATGAGGTGAAATGGAGTATTTATAATAACAATATTATCAATTAAATTGAAAAATAAAACCTATACATGGGAATCGAATCCGGGACCTTATAATTTTTCTTTAATTTCACATCTTTACTAAAAAAACTTGCATATTAATACGTAAATATATTTCACATAGGGAAATCCTATCGTAACTTGCCGCTAGGCACCCAATATAATCTCGGAGGAAACCGCGTGTCTTTTGGAGAAAAGCATTATCTTTGTTCTTTCTCGGTTAACTGTTGCCAAATCTCCCCGCTCTGTTATATATTGAAGGTGGTGTGTTGGGGGTAAGAAGCAGCTACTGGCAACCTTGATTAACCGGCGTTGCCAAACTTGTCTTTATTCAAGGGGTGATCTAACACACGAAAACAAGATATTACAACTCTGTTTCCCAATAGTAGCCATGCCGTTCCCTCAGAGATGATAGCCAGTGTACGTCAAATTTGTCAATGACCTTAAAAAGTTTTGCGAAACGTCCCCTTCACTCCTCTCAAATTCTGTTTATCTTGTTTCATAATTTTTCTGGAACTTTTAATGGTTAAAAGTTGTACCAAAATTGCTTGAATTAGTTTTGTAAAAGTGTATTTGAAAACTTATATTACGAATGAATATATTTTTTGAATAGATTTACCTGTCAATCTGAAAGGATGTCCCCCATTAACTTGACAGATGTAAGCTATGACAGCTCCGATCACGACAATTAGCGCGTTCCTGGCAATGGAAACCAACCAAAGACATTTACCCACAACTCGTTTGAACGTTCCAATTTCCCCCGAATCCTTTCCGAGATCCAAGTTTTTCAGTTCCTTAGAGAAGAAACAAAATGAACAAGTTTTAATCAACTACAGTCGGTGATAAAACGGTTTAAGACATCACTCTTGCAATAAATTGGCCTGTATCGGGGTTCGATTCCAATCGGGTGTAGGGAGGGTGGTTTTCCACTCTACGTTCACCATGCAAATGTGGGTACACTTCCTCTAAACTCAAACTTGCTCATCCCTCACACACTAGCGTTAGCCTATATACAGTAGTCCCATGGCTTATTTGCTGCTGAATGACAGCTTTGAAAAGTTAGCAGATCAAATTATGTATCCCTACGCCGAACCAGATGATCTGCAAAACCATGTGTTTAGCAGCTGTCACTTCTGACGGTCAAAATTTAGGTATATACCTAAATGTGAGTAATGTAAGGTATATACCTATACGCAAATGAAGATACACTTCATTCTAAATTCAACTTTCCCTATCCCTAACATGTTAGTGTAATTATTACATAGAAGGATAACCCGAACGGTTACTAAGACAGGGTGCTAAAAAAAGGTACTGGTTAAAAAAAAGAAATCTATCAGCGTTTCTAGAAATATGGTGGGAATGCACTATTTAGTAGATATCTAATTGATGTTTTATTTTAAGAAAAGGTTTTATATTTTGTGTGTCTTTAGATATACTACTGTAAATAATGTAGAATAAAGGAGAGAAAACTAAGTAATTTAAAAAATATTCGTATTCAAAACTTCAACTGGTATTTTATAAGTTTGACTAACAGGTCAGTTGGAAACACCTGACAGTTACGTACCCTGACCACCAGGAGCGCCACTGTAAACATCACCCCTAGAAGACTGAGCTAGTTCAACACTTGAAAGTTACATACCCTGGCCACTAGGAGGGCCACTGTAAACATCCCTCCTAGAAGACAGAGCTAGCTATACAACTGACAGTTACATACCCTGGCCACCAGGAGCGCCACTGTAAACATCCCTCCTAGAAGACAGAGCTAGATATACAACTGACAGTTACATACCCTGGCCACCAGGAGCGCCACTGTAAACATCGCTCCTAGAAAACAGAGCTAGATATACAACTGACAGTTACATACCCTGGCCGCCAGGAGCGCCACTGTAAACATCACCCCTAGAAGACAGAGCTAGATATACAACTGACAGTTACATACCCTGGCCAGCAGGAGCGCCACTATAGACAT
Organism: Timema shepardi; assembly: GCA_902151425.1. NCBI lineage: Eukaryota > Metazoa > Arthropoda > Insecta > Phasmatodea > Timematidae > Timema > Timema shepardi. The sequence goes on along the minus strand of CABFVX010004281.1, from coordinate 22,527 downwards.
CACCCCTAGAAGACTGTCTGTCAGTCTCGAGTGGGAGGCGTTCTCCTCGAGATTTTTCCACGCCTGAAGGAAGTCGTCGTTTTCCCCGCCGTACCCAAGCAGGTCTTTCACCTGTGTCGAGGCTATAGTCACCGCCGCGGCTGATGTGAACCCCACAGTGACAGGTAAGGAGATGAAGTCCACCAGAAAACCTGAAAACCAACCGAACAGTTAAACTAAGTATGGATGATCTACACATATGATTAACTGTACGCTTCATAATCCAAATATAAATATTAATATGCTGACAGCCCAGTAGTGGGAAGATTAGCCAGCACTAATATATCGTTGGCCAGGGGACGCCCCAATGTACTAATCGTACATCCTTTCTGTGGAGGCTCTTTTCATGTCCCGATAAGATGAGGACTGAAGTGAGGGTGATAGTGAGTATGAGGGTGTGGAACCAGGGTAAAAACTTAAACCTAACTTAACCATAACCAACCAATCCCTAATGACCGCTGGGATAAGTCACTTTCCGGGGAAAATAATCACCCAAGGTACCGGCCGGGAATCGAACCCGTGACCTCTGGGCTCATAGCCAGGTGCACTGACCACTACACTAAGGGGCTGGTTACAATATATAATACACAACAGATCATGGCGTATCCATGCATGCCCCACTTTGGGCTTGGCGTTATGCGAATGTACGCCCAGCCTTGGGCGACAATAGTGAAACCCGCGCTGGCTCCACTGTCGTAATCGCCCTCTACTCTGTCGTTATTTCCCGGCGGTTTTACTATAGTTTCTTGGCAGTTGAATACAAATTATTATTTCACTAAAATAATTTTTAATTCATATTTATAAATAATTCAGAAAATATTCCATTAATTATTATTATTATTATTATTATTATTATTATTATTATTATTATTATTATTATTATTAGCACCGTGTCTTACTACCCGTTCGGGTTATACGCACTTACGCTAATGTGTAATGGTAGGGTGATTGTGAGATGAAATGGAGAACCTACAGTTTAACGTGGAATCCGAACCACGGTGGAGGCCTGGCATTCCCCACCTTCACAAGATGTCTTGTCAGAGGTGAAGGAAGGGTTTGGTAATCAGATAAATCTTTGCCGGGACCGAGGATTAAACCCCGGCCGCCAGCATAGACGTCTGACACCTTACCTCTAGACCGCCAGGTCACCCATTAATTTTTAAACAAATTTACGCTTCCACATCCAAACAAAGGAATATGAAGTCATTTTGGAAAGTTTTTTTTAGAAATTGACAACAGCAAAAGCTAGTACCATTAAATAAACACAGCGCTATTGTGGTGTGGTTACCAAATTGAATTATATAAAAGTATTAATATTAAATAAAACAAAATGGTTGAATATATTGATGGAAAACTGTTATAAAAATAAAAAATTTAACTTGGAAAAAAATATGAAATATAAAAATGAGGATCATTACAAAATAATATTCACAAAGCTGTTTTTTTAATATCTTAGATCTACCGTACTTTTTACTATCCTCCCGGGCTATCTGCATATTAATTAAAACTAGAGGTGAGCTGTGTATAAAGATGTGAGACGGAAAATTGTTCCTATATATTTTCCGGAAAATTTTACAAAAAAGAACATTATCAATTATTATTTCTGTAAAAATAATTTCAACTGATTAAATATAACTAATGTAATCAATATACAGATATCCCAAACATCAACGTTTATTCTTAAGATCAACTTCTCCTGAGGGCGTTAACACCAGAAACAACATCAAACGGGACCCGCCTCGGTGGCGTAGTTAGCTAACGCGCTAGCTGTGTTGAGCTAGATCACCGAGGACGGGGAGATCAAGGTTTAATTCCGGTTGGGTGCACTGAGGGTGGTTTTTTTTCCCTAAATGGCTTTCTATTCTCCATTCACGCAAATTTGGTTTCAATGCCTATAAATTCCACCTTCCTCATCTCTAACAAATTAGCGTAATTAGTACATAGGCGTATAACCCGAACGGATAGTAAGACGCGGCGCTAAAAACAAAAATAGTACAGAAACAAATGAATGCGAGCCTTTATAGACCCGCTATGTCCATAAATTAATCATCGATAAGTTAAATAAAATAATTTTAAGATTGGCTTGACATTTGTCCCCCCCTCCCCCTCCATATTCCGTACTTCCTATCCAACCCTCCCCTTCTACCCTTCTCCCCTTCTTATAACCCTCTCGCCTCTTAACACACTATAGTTTGAAGTAAAATAGGCTCTAGGTGCCACCTCTACAATAATTTAACACCTCAACCACAAGCCGCCATCGCAGAAAATTTTCTTATTCAAATTTTTCCGGGAAATTTTCATCTCTAGCTGTGTATAGGTGCCGGAACTAAGAGGGGCATGGGGACATTGCTCTCTTGTTATTTTGTTGTGGAAGCCCTGAAGAGGGGGGGGGGACAGGGGGGGAGGCAGCGCCTGTTTCTACGAGTAACAATGAACAAGCTTGATTAGACTAATCCTTTAATTGCATGCTTTAATACGGGGTGGTCCAACTGTCGGCTCACGGGATAGTCAAATTGGGCCCTTGGGATGAAAAACGTTGGGCCACCCTCCCTTAATATACAGGATGTTCGGAAACTCGATTCCCAAACTGCACATATACTTTGTTTGAACCAAAAGTAATACAAAATCCCTACACACATACATCAGGAAACCTATATTAATACCATTAAATTGTCTTCAAAGTTTCGGCGTACAGCGAGCGCCTGGGGAACAAAGCTGTTCAAACATGCGTGTACAACAAGTTGCATAGGAGCTAGGCGCGTGGCGCTGCACATGTAATAATGGCAAGCACTTTTCTGTGATGTAGGACAGTTAATGACGACCCTCGGAACGTATTCACATTTATAGATGAACTGATATATTATATACTATTAATTGTGTTATGTTCTGTTGCCGTGCTCCAAGATGTCGAGGTGTGAAGGGCCACGCGCCTAGCTCCTATGCAACCTGTTGTATACGCATGTTTCAACAGCTTTACTCTCCCAGTGCTGTAATAAATTTTACTTACGTTTTTCACACACTCGTAAATTAGTTAAAACAGTATTATCAGTGGATAAAACCAATTGTATTAACTCAAAAGTAGTCTCAAAAGCAAACCCAAGGATTTTTGTCAAAAATGTAAAAAAATGAATTGTGTAAATAAACGATCCTAGTCTCACATAGAAATTAATGGTAATATCACCACGGATTCTTTATTATTATTATTATTAATAATAATAATATTTATCACCGCGTCTTACTACCCGGTCGGGTTATACGCTTTAAGTACTAATTACTCTAATGGATTGGGAATTGGGGAGGTTGAATTAGAGGAAGTGAACCCGCATTTGCGTGGAGGGAGAGTGGAAAACCATTTAGGAAAAACCTCCCCCAGTTCACCCGGCCGAGATTCGAACCTCGATCTCCCCGTCCTCAGCAGTCTAGCTCAACATGACAAGCGCGTTAGCCAACTACGCCACCGAGGCGGGTCCTTTATTAATAACAAACGAGTTCGGAATCTTCTTTCAATCCATTTATAATTCCGCATTACTTGTTACGTCTTGTTCTGCCGATGAAATTAGTCATCCATACAATATTACGCCACGGGGTGTGTCTATTGCTATTTAAAAAGTTGAATTCATCAAAATGTGCTTGCTCTGATGGAATACTAAACTTTATTGTCAAAGGCTGTGCCAACGTTCTAAGTCCTGCGCTAGCCCATATGTTCAACCTTAACCTGTCAAGTGAAACTTTTGAGAATGGTTTCCCCTCAGGAAATATGAAAATAACCCGAGGTCAGACATATCATCACTCACCCATCCGGAGCAACCCGAGCAGCGATATGACGCATCCCGAGAGAAAGGCCAACAGGACGGCGAAGTCCTCCCCGTGGTTTGAGACGAAGGTCCGAGTCATGAGGGCGAGAATCGCCGTCGGGCCGATGGTGATGTCCTTACTCCCTCCCAGGAAAATGTAGATGAATGGTCCTACCAAGGAGGAGTACAGCCCGTACTGAAGGACACACACACAATCGACTTAGGAGGGGGGATTCCCTAACGTAACTGAGAATATACACAAGTGTAGTACCTATTCGATATCCAGCATAATTGTTAGCTTTATATAACAAAACAACTTTCTCTAACCTTACCCCTTTAATTAAGCCACTACTAGTTTGTGTGTTGAGCACACGATATCAAATTTAAAAATATTCCTATTGACGAGCTATCGCAGGTAAATTATTTAATGCATGTATTCAAAGAACATGCTAGAAAGTGTACAAAAGTCACATAGACGTAGACATACCTAATCACACCGTTCCCTTACGAGGTAGGTAAGAAAATGTGCATATAGCTAAAAAAAACTCCGTACTTAATCCATACTCACTAATTTTCTCCCCACTTCCCTATCCTTGCTTACTCCTTTCGCTTCAACAACTTCCATACACCGTGTCATACATGCTCTTTTATTCTTAAAGCTCTTAATGTTTCTCTTATTTACACATTCATCTACCACATTTATCCATTTAGCCTACCCCTCCCTTTTGATCAACACACTCTACCTTCATATATTTGCTTCGTCACTCGATCCACACTCTCATCTTCTCAACATGCTCAAACCAACATAAGACTCTTATTTCACATTGACCTCTTGGATTCTCTTTCAAACCGCTCTCCTTCAGCTCCCGTTCATTACCGACTGTACATACGAGTTTTTACACATACATTTCTTAGATATCTCATTCCAACCGCGTTCACCTTGTTCTTGTGTTTCTCGTGACAAAAGTCGGTGACTAGGGGTAAGGTGTCGGACTTCTATGCTGGCGGCCGGGGTTCAATCCTCGGTCCCGGCACAGATTTATCTGATTACCAAACCCTTCCTTCACCTCTGACAAGACATCTTGTGAATGTGGGGAATGCCAGGCCTCCACCGTGGTTCGGATTCCACGTTAAACTGTAGGTCCTCCATTTCATCTCACAATCACCCTACCATTACACATTAGCGTAAGTGCGNTGCCAGGCCTCCACCGTGGTTCGGATCCCACGTTAAACTGTAGGTCCTCCATTTCATCTCACAATCACCCTACCATTACACATTAGCGTAAGTGCGTACAACCCGAACGGGTAGTAAGACGAGGTGCTAATAATAATCCTAACAAAACCACACTTCACATCCTTAAAACAATGTTGGAGTTAACACACTTTTATGTACTGACGCCTCTTTCAATATCGCCTCATTCTTTGCAGTAGTCCACACACATCCAAATACTTTCCGAGATACAATCTACCAGAAACTGTGGACAGGAGTTTATATGGTTGATTTAAATTTATATAGTAGTACCATGTCTCAACGCTATAAAACACCTGTACCATGGTGACTGAGGTAGAACGGGGTCGTCATTTGTTACATCACTCGTAGCCAAGGCCGTAGCTAGCCAATAATTTCAATCAATCCACAATTACCGGTGGCTAGAAAAGATTATAAGTATAAAACACTTCTAGAAACTCTCTGAAGTGCTTTTTTATAGTAACAAAGCCACTAATTTGTACTTTTACAATAATTTCTATATTGTTCGAACCATAGCTAAGGTTATATATATTTTGTTAATTAAATTTCGGGGGGAGGGAAGGGGGGTTGAATCCCCAAGCTCCTACCGACTACGGCCTTTCTCGTAGCCCAGGCCAGAGTTGTGGAAAGATAGCCAGTACCAATGTACCGTTGCCCCCAAGGGACGCCCGAATGTACTAATCGTACATCTTTTACGTGGTGTCCCTTTCCATGTTCCGATGAGATGAGATGACGGTGGTCGGTGATAGTGAGTTTGAAGGTGTGGAACCAGTGGAAACTCTTACACCTAACTTAGGCCTAACAAACCTCTAGTGAGCAGTGGGATGATTACCCTTGTGGGAAAGTTACCCATGGTACCAGCCGGTAATTGAACCAGGGACCCCTAGGTTTGTAGCCAGGTGCTTGGACCACAATATCACGAGGTCAGTTATACCTTCTTTTAGGGTCACGTGTTTAGGAGGAGAGACAAAGAGAAAAAATCATAAGCTTAATTTTTTTTTGGCACCGTATCTTACTACCTTTTTGGGTTATACGCTTATGTATTAATTATACTAATGGTTGTAGGGATGATGAAAGTTATATATAAAGGAAGTGTACCCGCATTTTCGTGGAGGGAGAGTGGAAAACCGTTTTGGATACCCCCGTCCCCCCTTAGTATACCCGACCGAACTTTGAGCTTCGATCTCCCCATCATTGGCAGTCTAGTATACTGCGAGAGTAGCGCCTTAGACCATGCGGCCACCGAAGAGGGTCAGAATCGTATTGATCATCAAATAATCCTTAATTAGAGTCTGAAACTACCAGTAAACCTGTTGGAGAGAAATATATAATTTTTTTTAATCATCTCATTAGGCTTAATGATTTTTTAGGGGGCGAAACGGGTGAGGGGAGTGTGCACATATGTATTCAACGGCTTTGACAGGCCGCGGTGTGTTGGTCTCACCTGCGTACGCAGCCCAGCTACCCCGGCGTAGGCCAGGGCCTGCGGGACGGTGGTTAGTCCCACGGTGATACCCGCCAACGCGTCGTGCACGAGGTCTTGTTTAGCGTAGCGCGGCAGCCACTGGACTACAGGCAGTCTCTTCTCCAGATCCGCCCTGCTGCACGTGCTGCCATCTCTTAGTCGGGAGCGTAACTCGGACTTGAAAGCTCGCCACGATGACAGCGCGCCATCAGCCAAATCATGACCTAATAAACAAGTTTACCGACATTATTTTATGGAGGAAGCGGCCTCTAATAATACAAAGTTCCAAGTCCTTCGACATCTATTTTTTCCCATTATTAAGGCTTCTTATAATGATTTTTAAAAGTAAACACAACATATAATACTCCCAAATTTAGCTCACTGCATTTAGAACAATCAACCCTATATTTAAATAAATTACACACATCAAAATACCTACAAATTAATATTAAAACAATCAACCCTATATTTAAATAAATTACACACATCAAAATACCTACAAATTAATATTAAAGAGCTTTAAAAGTAAATCACAACACATGATACTCCTAAATTTAGTTCAATGGATTTAAAACATTTAACGACCTAATGTCAGTTCACAACTTCACCGAAAAACAAGAGAAGAAGTGTAATCCCGTGACGAACTCTTTAGGCCAATCATAATATTTCAGCCTCATCGGCACTGTCTGCTTGGCGCTAATTAAAATAACATTTTATTTTCTGCGCGATAACATCAGCTTTGGGATACCCGATCAATTTTAAAAAACCATCAAACTCCGTTTCTGCTATGATCTTGTTTTTTAGAGTACCTGTGAGTCTACAAGGCGTTATTGTTAATTAGTGCACTGGTTATAATAGATGCGTTTGACAAAATAATTTTTTAAAACCCACACACTTGTGGGAACTCGAACAAAGGCTTCAATCCATATTTGAATGTTGGGGTTCGAATAACAGCTGGTTGTGCTCAGATTTTTCTTTTTTGGTTTATAGCTTTCCATACGTTAAAAATCGGGTACATTTCCTCTAATATACGCTTTCTTTAAGCCTCAATTTACCTTTAGAGTAATTAAACGTGGATAGCAGAACTGGTAGAAAAACGCGGCACAAAAACAAAAGAAAAAAAACAACACAATTATTGCTTAGTACTTCGAGGAACTGTAGTCTGGGGTCACAAAAATATCGCGAAACGTCTTTTTAAGGACGTTTAATTAGCACAATTACCCTATTCAGTGGCCACATGGTTTAAGGCACTACTCTCACAGAAGACTATACTGCCGATGACAGAAAGAACCAGGTTCGAACCTCAGTCGGGTCTACTAAGGGTTTTTTCCATAATGTTTTTCCACTCTCCCTCCACAAAAATGCGGGTACACTTTATCTAAATATTACCTTTACTATAACCATTAATGTAATTAGTACATAAACGAACAACCCGACAGAGTAGTGGGACGCGGTGTTAAAAAAATTAAAATATTAATATGAATAGTATAAAAATATTTTTAAAGTTCTTTGTAACATTTTTTAATGTATTCGCCGAAATGATTACTTGGTCAATTATATCGATTTTAATGAGAATTAACGATGTCCAAACTAATCACATTTTTACTTAGTAACAGATGACAATGTTCTTTGCCAGAAATGGCCATAAAAATAGTACCAACTGCATTATTATAGTTTTCTTCTTAATATTCCTATAACAAATCAAAGTTTTTTGTCCAAACAAATTATTTCTCTCCACCAAAGACTTTTGGTAAAGAAGAAAATCAAATATGTTGGTTTGACTCTTATCGCAGTCATATTGTCACCATTAAGGAATTTGAAATCCAGCCGGAATTTATCTATCAATATTACTTAAGTTTTACTAGAGTTTACAAATTTTATCTGAAATTTTGTTTTTATTTACCGACGTTTATTACCGAAACTCAACATTTTATTCAACGAAATCCAGTCATCAATCAAAGTCCCAGCGAATAACTAATCAAGAGTACAGGTGGAAAAGGGGGAAAAGTCAAATTTTACCTCAACTTGAGTTAGTGCTGCCATCTGTTAGCCAACCACGAATCCATTATAATGCAATTTAGGTTATGGTCAAAAGAGGTCTCTGTCGTATTTAAATTAATTTTCAAAAAAATGCATTGTATGGACTTATGCAAACGATATTTTGAAAACTCTTATTTATTACCTAAATATTTATCTTATAATAAAATAGTACTTGACTTTTAAAAAAACGCGTATGGCAAGTTCATGCAAACAAATAAATAATCAGTTACTTATCGCTTATTACAAATATGAGATAATACGGACTTAAAGGTCCTAAGCAGAGATTGCGTCATTACATCAAGATAGAGTCGATTGTTTTTATTTTTTAAACTGGGACATTCAAACTTTTATTTTATTATCGTTATCATTGTTGTTTTTGAGAACCTCAAGGGGTTGGGAAAAATTATTATTTTATCAATTATGTGTTTTTTTTGTATAATGTATGTAAATAGAGATTAAGTGAGATGAATAAAATACTAATGAATGAAAGAAATAAACTGGGACATTCCAATTGCAATTTCTTTACAAACAGATTACACCAGTTCTTAATTTACATACTAGCACCAAGCATTAACTAATAGATATTCACTAATTAGATAGCATGACTTCCAAACTATCTTAATTTAGGGCAGCAAGTCTTATATTACATACTCATCACTATCTCCTAAGATTCTTAATATCTAGATAGCAGGACTTACAAACTAGCTTAACCCAGGACAGCGAGTCTCATATTATATACTCAGCACTCACTAACTCTTAGATGTTTATTATTTAGATAGCATGACTTATCAATTAACTTAATATAGCATAGTACCTACGTGTAATACCACACAACCAGTCCTAAATATGTACTTATTGAATAGCATCAATATTTCGTTTCATTTATGTAACGCGTACTTTCTAAGCTGACTAATTATATCAGTACACCACTTATGAACGAACTTATATTTTTGTAACAGAAACAAAACCCGGCCATTAATTCATAATTGTGAATAGGGGAAACCCACATTTCACCAATTGATACATTTTTCGCCCGTGCCAGGAATCGAAATTTGGACCCTTAATTCAGTTGACAAACACACTACCAACTGAACTAGAATGTCGGGATGGCAGTACTTAAGGCGAATGGCCCTCTTCATTTGGCGTGGAAATGCCGAGCCGTGGGAACAAACGGTTATCTTCAAGATTTTTTTATTGTTTTGCAATTTTCTTCTCGAAAACAGTTTGTTCAAGAATAGAAGCATGTTTATTATGTCATACTTTTTGTATATACACACCTCCTCTATAATTTTAACAGTGATCAGATATCGATAAAATTGACATTTTTCAATAGAAAACTGCCGGCTTCATAGCAAAAAATAAGACAATGTAATAATTAATAAACATCGATACATTATCTTAGAAGGGGTGTTGAAAATATTAACATAAAAATTTAACTCGTTCTCGAGAAAAGTGATATTTCTCAACGTATGATTTTCCCGCAAGACCTGTACTATAGCTAGCGCCATCTACGGTTTCCGTGATCCATCTGTTCTTTTTGGCGCGGAAGGCTACGTTGGTCGGTTGTGAAGCCACGCCTTTCACCCTTCCACCCACAATCCCACAAAATAGGTTTTAGACTTGCATTCGGCAGGGTCAAGGGTCTTAAGCCAGCTACAGACGACATGGTTTGGTCAAGCATATTTGGTAACGACAGACGTAATAACTATCAGGTAGTGCGTATATGTACAGTAGCCTCATGACTTCTTTGGTGCTGACTGACAGCTCACAGATGATAACTAAAAGCTTTGAAAAGTTACCAGATCAAATTATGTATCCCTACGCCGAACTATATGATCTGAAAAAACATTTGTTTAGCAGCTGTCACTTCTGACGGTCAAAATTTAGGTATATACCTAAATGTTGACTGTCAGAAGTCAGCTGTGAGCTGTCAGTCAGCACCAAAGAAACCATGGGGCTACTGTACCTACCATCTGACATAATTTTCAATTTTATGTCGAGTGATGGTCCAATATAAATATACTAAACGCTTGCGTGTAATGAATAAAGTAGTTGAAAAAAAGCATTCGCAATTTTCACCAAACAGCTTACAAGCATCTATTTTTATGAAATTGTCAATATATCTTTTATTTTTCTAATGAGGGCCCTAGAAAACTCGAGGCCCTGCGAAGCGCGGGGTTCATTGCATATGCTACTTTTGCTACTGTGTTAATCTATCACTGGGGTCCCGGGATTGATTCCTGGTATGACCGAAAAATGGGGGTAAAGCATCTAGGGAAAAACCCAAGGCCGTAGCTAGCCAATAATTTCAAGTGGGGG